>BGNK01000411.1:198992-249540 GCA_003297005.1 Symbiodinium sp. clade A Y106
ATGGGCTGCTGGCAAAGGCAGCTGTCCTTGGTTTGTTTTGAGACATGAGACGTTCTTGCACATATTCAACAACTCATGTATTCGGTGGTGGTTATGTCCTTCTTTTGTTCTTTCGGTAAGCAAAACACGTTGTTGTTCAAGTACAAAAACCTTTGCAGTCCTGTTGGCTGTGTTGTTTTTGGTTGTGTTCATGTGATAAGCAAGACACGTTTTTTTCACGAGTGTAACACAGTCCTGAATCATGATCGTGTCCGTCGTTTCGGGGTTAGCAGAAGCACCGGGTGACGACATCGCTCCATGATAACAACCACAGCTATCATATATGAGCTTGCTGGACGAAGGCCGACATCTCAGCTCAC
This sequence comes from Symbiodinium sp. clade A Y106, assembly GCA_003297005.1. Lineage (NCBI taxonomy): Eukaryota > Dinophyceae > Suessiales > Symbiodiniaceae > Symbiodinium > Symbiodinium sp. clade A. Next base: position 199,352 of record BGNK01000411.1, read on the forward strand.
CACACAGCTGGAAGAGCAGGTCGAGGAAAAAACAACCTCAGCCCCGACAGCTAGCTAGGAGCGTCCTGCGCGAGGTAACGCCTTTTCCGCCTGTCTTTGCAATGACCCACGGTGCTTAAAACAGTTGAAAGTCACCATGACGACTTCGCTTCACGATAGCAGCGGCAACTATCGAGTTTCTTTGCGATGGCCGTCCAGCCTGCTTGGCGCCCGAGCGATTTTATGTTTTGAGTGTCTCCAGGAGTCAAAACATGTAGCTTCTAAGGCTAGCGTGTCAAAGCTCGAAAGCTCTGTCTTTTACAACTCGCACCCCTTCCCCCCCCTCCAGGGGTCAAAACCTCTAGATTGTATGCCTACATGAAGCCCAATGAGTATAGACTGCGTCACGCGCCGCCCAGGCAAATCCTCAACGAAAAATGCAACCAACCGAATAAAAAAGAAGTGTTGGAAGAACCAAGATAGTTCCTAAAGGAGTTTAGGAACTAAACCCTAAAAGACGGAGCTGGCTTAGGGTGGGAGCCGCTCTTCACGGCGCGGGAGGGCATTGGAAACGGTGCGGCCGAAGTCGGCCCCCGTTGTCGCGGCTTCTTAGCGCACTCCGAGGCCGAAATTGTTCCTTATCAAGTTAGTCTGCCCAGGCGGCTTGAAGTCGTTTGTCCGTTCGGCCGCTGGCAAACCCCTAAGCCCTAAACCCTATTTTCAAGCAAACTAGGAACTCCAAGCTCCTAACTCCACAGCGGGCTTGAACAAACAAGCAGGCTTCCCCTAAACCCTAAACCCTAAACCCTAGACCCTAAACCCTAGACCCTAGACCCTAAACCCTAAACCCTAAACCCTAAAAAGATCTACGTCTTAAAACCTGAAGTTTCGGGGGTCAACGGCTCCGGTCTTTCGGGCTTACTTGGAGGTTCATGGGTAGTTATAACTGGGGTTATAAGTCCTCTAATATGGAGTTTAGGGGTTTAGGGGCTTCGGGGTCTAGGGTTATAAGTGGGGTTATGAGTCCCCCAATATGAATTACAACCATGGTTATCCTACTTATAACCCTACTTATAACTACCCATAAACCTTGGTAGCTGACAACCCACTACAACGCTCCTATGAAACCCTGACGGAACCCAACAAGAAACCTATGGGTAAGAGTGTGTATTTTTTTGTTGTGGGTGTTTTTTTGCTGCAGGTGCGCGGCCTTTTTTTTTCTGTGGGTGTGCGGCAAGTTCACTCACTCACTTGCTGCCGGCCGCCTCCGAGCATCCACTGCAGAAAGACATCCAGGGTCCGCGGCGCGTTTATTTTTTGCTGCGGGTGCGCGAGCTCACTCACTTACTCACTGCCCGCCGCCCGGAGAGCACCAACAGCAAAAAAACACACACAACAACAAAAAACACGGGTTCCGAAACCTATGCAACAGCAGAACACACCCATAAACCCTAAACCCCATAAGCCTTCAACCCCTAAACTCCCTAAACCCCTACACCCCTACACCCCTAAACCCCTAAACCCCTAAATCCTAAAACCCCAAACCCCTAAATCCTAAACCCGCAACCCTAACCCTAAACCCTAAACCCAAAATGGAAGGTGCCTCTCGTCCCTAAGCCCGCAAGAAGGCGCCTGAGGGTTTTCCTTCGCCAGGACCTGTCAAGCGCCATGCAGTTTGTAGAATTTGGGTTTAGGCTTTGGGGTTTAGGGGTGTAGGGGGATAGAGGTTTAGGCTTTAGGGGTTCAGGGGTTTAGGGGTTCAGGGGTTCAGGGGTTTAGGGTTTAGGGTTTAGGGGTTTAGGGGTTTGGGGGTTTGGGCTTTAGGGCTTAAGCCTTTGGGTTTGTCTTGTGTGATCTCTTACTGCCCCGGTAGTTGGTGCCCACACACAAACCCAATCCAGCCTCATAAAACCCTGAAGGAAGTCTACGCAACCCTCTAGAGCGCCTGATTTCCGAAGACATGCACGATATTCGGCTTCCGTGATTCACTATGTTATCAAAAAGGTTTTCACATATGAAGTCAACAAACTCGCAATTCGGGATCCTCTCGAAAATTATTGCATACGTCATTCTTCACCGTTTCCTTAAGCCAGCAGCGCTGGAGCTGGCGTACGTGTCCCTGGCGAGGCAAGGCATGAGCATTTCTGCGACGTCAACGGCATGGTCCGACGTGCCTGAAGACGGGCGCATCTGGCCCGCAAATGAAGATTCTGACAAAGGACGTTTGTGGTCAAAGAAGTGGCAAGGTGCATCTCATGCACAACACGGTGGCAGTCCCACCATCTCCTAACACACTGGCGTACCTCCCTTAATCTGATGACTACCTCAGAAAACCGCAACCACACCAAGACCAAATCTTCCACCAAAGCCCTAAACTACTGAACTCCCATATATTTTTTAGGGTATGACAGTGACTCAGTGACGGTCAAAAAAGACTGATGTTAAACCCAGCATAATGGCTACACGAAGTCATCAATAACCGAACAACGAAAGAAGAGAAGAGGTCAACATTTTGGCGTCTGGGGGGTCTGGCTCTGGGGGCGTTGAACCCTAAACGCTAAACGCTAAACCCTAAACCCCTAAACCCTAAATCCTGGCAAGTCGGGGGCTTCTTGAGATCAGGGCTCCTCTTTTTTTCCTAGTGTTAATTGGGTTTAGGGTTTAGGGTTTAGGGTTTAAGGGCTTACGGTTTACGGTTACCTTTGTTGCGGCGTCCTTGGAGTTCTATGCAACGGCACTGTATTCTCTGAGCTCCTCATGTAACTCTCAGTTGAGTATCTATCCTGTGGGGCCCGCCTTCTTAACTAGAATACGGTTTGGGGGCGAGAGGATACTTACAAACTATAAGGTAATGGTAATCAACACTAAACGCTGAAACCTAAACCCCAAACCCTGAACCCTATACTAGGGACTTAGGTCCTTCGTGCATTCTGGCACCTGCATTCGCAAGATTGGTCCCCAGCAGGATCCCCAATACGAATTGCAGTATAACAGTACGACATGCCCGCAAAAGAGCCCTACACTGTAGGCCCTACACAGAGCAAAACGCTATTCTACTCACTTCTGCGCCTTTTTAAAGCCTGATAAACCTCCTGCGGTGTACGCTTCGAAAGTGAAGGATTGAGGACTACGGTCTTTTGGGTCGGTGGGTGGGTGCAGGGGGTCCTGTTTTGATGTTCTCCTTAACTCGAAACTGTGCTAGTAACTGAGCTGTTAAGTAACCAGGGAGAAAAAAGTATAAACATTTATTCCATAATGGTTCCTTTAAGAAAAAAGTATTCAAGTATGGTACTCCAAAGCTCAGGTGAGCTTTGGAAGACTGCACAGGGTTTGGTCGAGGCTTTGGTGTTCAAGGTCGCCCTGTTCACGAAGTTGGCCAAAAATCGGAACTACATGGGTGGTTGTCAAAATTATGGTCCCTTTTGGGGGAACTATAATACGGCACCTAATATTTAGGGTACCCAAAAAGGGACCCTAATTTTGACAACCACCCACATTTTGGAGTAGGGGGTGGGCTTTTCGGGTCAAGGGTCTTAGTCTTGTGAGGATCTGCTTTCGGGGTGCAGGGCTTCTTGTGCATGGCCTGTGTTCCCCAAAACCATTGCAGGTCTGCCCCGACCTCGCAAGATTGTTCAGGTCCAGGGGGCCTTGGGGCGTTCATCCTAAACCTTACCTTTGGTTAGTAGGGAATGGAGGAATGGGGTACAAGTATAACTACCATTACTACCGTCCTCCATTCCCTACTAACCAAAGGTAGGAAACCGGCTCATCGTCTAAGGGTTTACTAAAGTTTTAGGAATTTTAGGGCTTCGGGTTTAGGGATTAGTAGGGCTTGGGGTGAAGGATGGCTTAGGGCTTAACGGCTAATGAGCTGCAGGAGCAAGAAATTCCAGAGGAATTGCTTCATCTGATCTCTCTCTCTCTCTCTTCCGGGCTTGTTCAGTGGATCGATATCTTGGGTTTAGGGGGTTGGCGTAGAAGCCTGAATACTTAGTACTGCTAGTTTCTGAATATGAACTAATATTATAATAATATACCCGAAATCCTGTTTAGGCCGCTGAGTCAGGGCTTGGAACGGTACCTTCCCACGCCGCATGGATGTTTATTGCAGGCACTCAGTTTACCGTGTAGGGTTGCTGTAGCATAATCAGCATGGCCAAGAAGTACCAGCCAAGCTGCTGCCCTGAACCCGAAACCCAATGCCCCAAACCCCAAGCGCAAAAACGTTACACGAATTCCACATCCCAAACCCTCAGCCCGAAACCCTCAACCCTTAAACAGAAAAGTTAAGAACCAAAAACCCTACCAAAACCATACAAAACCTCTGGGAACACAACTACACAACCCTATAAACTCCGAAGCCCAAAGCAACGGGTGAAGCCCCTCAAAACCTCAAGCATACAAAGCCCCAAAGTGTGTGCATACCCTAAATTCTTAAAGAGCCGTCATAAAAACCCCCACCGAAGAATCATAGAACCCCATGGAACCCCCTTGAAGATAAAACCCTAAACAACCACAAAGACCTTCTATTCTAAGATCAAACCCTCAACGGCTTTAATCTTCGTAGTACCCGTATGGAACTCCTACAGTAAACCCAGAAGCGAAACGTAAAGAGCCGGAAAGAACGCTTCTAAAGCCTTTATAAGTATAACAAGGGTAAAGGAAACGTGAAAAGCAACCCTATTCCCATTGCCAGGCCCCTAAACCATGAAAAAAAGCCCGAAATCCGCTCTGGACCCTAAACCCTAAACCCTAAAACCTAAACCCTAAACCCTTATAGAACCCTTCAAGGAACCCGACCCTGATCATTGAGGCCCCTATGTTACTTGGAGGTTACTGGTAGTTATAAGTAGGGTTGTGCATGGGATAACTATGGCTATCATCTAGGTTAGGGGACTTATAACCCCACTTATACCCCTAAACCCCTAACCCCCCAAATGCCATGTTAGGGGACTTATACTCCCACTTAAAGTAGAAGTCAGAAAGTTGGAACATCATTCTCCTCCTGCCCTTAAGGTAAAGTATAGGGGATCCCAGCACTAATCATCCTAGACCCATGTTCCAACTTTCTGGGATTCACTATATAACTACCCAAGAACCTCCAAGTAGAGGCCTAAAAGATCTCACCAGGGCTCCGGCTGCCACCGAGGCGCTCAGAAGCGGCAGCAAAGGCGCTCGCATCAGAACGGCGCGAGCTTGGGTTTAGGGTTTAGGATTTCAGGGGATTCTTAAAGATCAGGGGTTCTATACCATGATACGGTTCGTAGGAGCTTTATAGATTTTCGATCATGAGCCTTTTAGGGTTTCCGTGTGTTTAGAAGGGATATTGCGTTTTTGTTAAGGGCTGTAGATGGGTTTATAAGCTGGGCTCTTGGTATGAAGATTTAAGTCCTTAGGGCCGAGGGCTTCCGGCTTAAATTATATAGGGCTTCATATTATGATTTAAGCTATATTCCTTAATTAAGGGATGCTGGAGTCCCCTAAACTCTAAACCCTATAGATCCCTTAAAGGATCCCTTAAAGGAACCCCTAAGTATTCCTTAATTAAGGGGTCTTGGGCTCTCTGGGTAGTAGGCTTGGGATGTGTGGGCTGAGGCCTTTTGGGGCTCCTGGCAACGAGGGTTTTGGCTGACGAGGCGGCTCTTCCAGAGCCCTCAAAGGGGACCTATTATAGAACCCTATGATACCCTTTAACCCTAGGAATCTAAGGACTCATATATTAAGGCTTTTGGGCCCAAAGACCATACTATATAAGACTTTTGGGCTGTTTTGATGCCCAGGGTAAGGGCAACCCTTTTCTCGAACCCTATGGTACCCTTTAGAGGCCCCCTAAGCCAGCTTGCGGATTCATTTTTTTAAGGGCCTCTGATTTTATTCCGCAGATGGTCTTGCGGATTTAAGGTTGAGGGTTTGGGTTTAGGGTTTAAGGCCTAGGGCTTAGGGTTTCCGGCTCTTGGGGTTTAAGACTTCCGAGCCTTAGACGTGTGAGGCTTTAGGGGGTTGGGGGTTGAGGGGTTTTCTGGGCTTCGCGGGTTTAGAGATGAGGGGGAGCCGTACATTGCGGGTTTCCGAAAATTATGGGGTACCTTATTTGGGGGTCCTTATAGTAAGGATCCTACTGTTTAGGGGTACTATATTAGGGTCCCCTATTTTCGGAAACTCCCTTATCGACCATGCCAACTGTTAACAACACCGCTACGGGCACGCTGTGAGCCACATTTTGTGTGCGCTTGACGGCTTCGGCTTTCTGACCTGTGGAAGGACCTCTGTACCTGAATAACTATCAATATTTTTCCTTAGGGTTCTGATCAAAATTTATTATAACATGCTCCGACACCCTATTCAAATTATGAAGGCGCCTATATTGGTGCACTGGAAGATCGCGACCGTTACCGTCGAAAATGGTTTGAGCACGTACTGCACCGAGTGGACCTGCTCTTTCCGCCGCAAGAATAGACGGGTCAATGCTGGCATTCGCGAAGCCCAAGTGGCCTGCTGCCACCAGAAGCAAAAGCAACAGAGAGCCTAGTCATGAGGTAGACTGGGGGTAGTACTGCGGTACGACCCTAAACCCAGAACTCCCTCTAGACCCAAGACCCCGAAACCCCCCGATCCCAAGAAACTCGAACGGTAGGGCTTCCTGTTTAGGGCGGCCCCTTCCTGCCTCACTTTTGGGAGTGCTCCCGGATGAGCTCTCTGATCACCCGATATGTCATGATCGTACCTGGGCCCGAACCCTAAACCCTAAACCAACTATACGACGTAGGGTCACAGGGTTGGAAGCTCGTCGGGTTAGACGACTAATATCGGGGCCTTAATAATTAGAATAAGGTTTGGGGGTATATTATATCATAATAACTATACTAATTAAGGAACCCCCAAAGTAGTATTGGTAATTATTTAGGCCCCTATAGCAAGTACCCAGAGAACCCAATACCCTTTAATTAAGGAATATGGCTTAAAATATATAGGGCTTCATATTATGATTTAAGCTATATTCCTTAATTAAGGGGTATTGGGCTCTCTGGGTACCTACAAGCTTCTGCAAAATTGAGTTGAAGGCTGGTAGATCCTAGCCTCTAAAACCCTGAAGCTCTCAACCCTCAGAGCAGTGGAAAGTTGCCAGGTTGCCCTTCTAACCCCACTTGTAACTACTCATGAACCTCCAAGCACTCTCGATGTCTTGAGTTTGGACAGTTTGGGCTTCGGGGCTTTCGCCGCGCAGCGCATGGCGCTCCTACCTGAGGGTCCCCTTATTTAAGGTTATTCCCTGAGCCCTGAACCTTGTTCCCTAACCCCTAAACCCTAAACCCCTCAATCCCTAAGCCCTAAACCCCTCAACCCCTGAACCCTAAATCCTATCCTCAGCTTCTGGATCGGGAATTTGCAGTTTCTCCTTTCTTTTCGGGTTTAGTGTTTAGGGTTTTTGGATGATGAGGCTTCGGGGTTCAAGGAACCTTGGGTTTAGGGTTTAGGGTTTAGGGATTAGGGTTTAGGGTTTAGGGATTAGGGTTTAGGGGTTAGGGTTTAGGGGTTAGGGTTTAGGGTTTAGGGATTAGGGTTTAGGGTTTAGGGTTTAGGGCATGCTCTCGAATTATTTGGCACTGAAGTATGGGGCTTTTGGGTTACTGACAAGCAGCTGTCGCTAAACCCTAAACCCTAAGTCCTAAACCCTAAACCCAAAACCCTAAATCCTAACTTCTCAAGGCCCTGCACAATCCGACCCTGATCCTTCAATCTGCGGATCAGTGTCATGAGTCATGATATGACATGACGTGGGGCTGGGGGGTGGGGGGTTAGTATGCTAGAATCATAAGGGGACTACAAGGAAATAGTATAATTAGCTATTCCGGCCCCTACATTGGGGTTATTTGGGCTTGGAGGATTTATTGGGCTTCTAGATGGTGTCTAAGGCTCAGCGGACTACGTTTACTGCTTTCACGAGTTCTTATGATGTGAAAGGACTTTGTAATGGGCGTCTTAACACTTTCATGGACCGCCATGGATTGAACCCAGGTGTTTTCTGCCTCGGGGATTTAAGGCGCAGGATAGAAATTGTCATGCACTCCCACCCTCTCCACCACCCACCCCTCCACAAAAAAAAAACTGGAAGCTGTAGCTCCAATTTCGATTCGATGAAGCCCTGTGTCTATGTCGGTTCACAGCTGTCTACTATACTGGGCTTAGACCCCTAGCAACAATTCATAATTTTAGCTGTTTCTTAGGGATTAAAGAAGCCAACAAAAAAATATTTCTAAGTACCCCTAAGTAAACTAAACACCATGGGCACGTGCTTCGCCAAGCAGCTGGCGACGGCCGCGATCAAAGCAGTTCCCAAGATGATCGACAGCTGTGTGGGCAGCGTATGTCCCCAGTGGGACTCATTGGCAAGCCTCCGCTGAACCCTTATTAAAGTAGGGTTTAGGGTTTAGGGTGTAGGGTGTAGGGTTTAGCTTCGGCTGAGCCCTCGACCCCACACATGCCGCGAGGCCTAAGCCCTAATGTAGAAGCCTAAGAAAATACCATTATTGTTCTTAGGGTTCCTTATTATAAGTCTACAAAACCCTAGTCGAATTCTTAAGGCCCTTACATTACACCCCAAACCCCCGAAGACTGAGTGTCTAGATTGTCGGTCTCTTGGAGTTTAGGGTTTTGGGTTTAGGGGCTGCAAAGTTTAAGCATTAAGCACTGCTTCTTCTGCTTCTCCAGCTTCAACCCACGATGATCCTTAGAAGCCCCGATTCTTGACGGGCCCCTCAAAAACAGAACAGAAGATACCCTAATCCCTCGAAAAACACGCAAAATCCGAGAATTGCGGAGAAGGTGGCAAAGTTGAGACACCAATGATCATGACCTAGGTTCCCCAGTAGCCCCGTAATAATAAGGGTACACTTTTTCCTACTATTCGGTTTTGATAAGGGAACCCAAAAAGAAAAAGGGTAAAAGGGTACTACTGGAGAACCTAGTGACCATGGCTACCCTAATCCCTCGAAAAACACGCAAAATCCGAGAATTGCGGAGAAGGTGGCAAAGTTGAGACACCAATGATCATGACCATGGCAGCAGACAGCAAGCTGATCTCGATCCTACTGGCCCAAAGAATCTCCACGGCTTAGGGCTTTTGCTTTGGGTTTAGGGATTTAGGGCTTAGGGTTTGGGAGTTTAAGGATTATGTTTTTAGGGGGTAGGGATTTAGGGTTTAGGGCTTAGGGCGTTTATGAGTGTAGAGTTTAGATTTAGGGTGTAGGCCTTAGGGCTTTGTATGGGTGTAGGGTTTAGGCTAACTTAACATTAAAACCTCACGTGGCATCTGTATCTCATGTTTGCCCGGGTTTATGGTTAAGGGCTCGTGAAGCCCTAAGCCTTTCAAAAATGGGAGTTTCCGAAATTAGGGGTACCTTGCTTCGAGGTCCTTTTTTTCAGGATCCTACTATTTAGGGTACTATTCTAGGGTCCCCTATTTTCGGAAAACCCCAACTTAGCATGTAAATTCACCCTACAAAGGGCACCTTAACATCCGAGACAGTCAGCCTTTTATCTTGAGGGGGCTCCCTAGTTCATCCGATGTCTGGGTTTAGGGTTTAGGGTTTAGGGTTTAGGGTTTAGGGTGCTGGTTGAGGTTTCGTGTTTCTGTTGGTGGCTGGCTTTAGGGTTTCGTGTGTTGGCTGTTTTTTTGCTTCTGGACTTCTAGGTAGCATTTACCCAACAGGCGAGGTAGGGGAATCAATGATTAGAACATGGCTTTGGGCTTCTTTATAGGACAATCATGGTAAGGAACCCTCAGGAATAATATTGGTGATTAATCAGGCTTCTATATTCCGTTGTACGATGTCCAGGACACCAAGCAACACGTAAATGAAAGCTGTTGAAGGAACTCTCTGTCCCTTCGAAGAAGGTAGGTTTTAGGGTTCAGCTGTCGATACTTTGCATTTACATGCTCTTTCGGTCTCCCCCAGGCTCCGATATCCCCTAATTAAGGAATATTCCTTAAATTATCATAGGATCCCTAATATGATTTAAGGAATATTCAAGAATATCTCTTAAATTATTATAGGATCCCTAATATGATTTAAGGAATATTCCTTAATTAAGGGATATTGGAGCCTCTGGGTCTAAAGCAGCATGCAGCGCTCCAGTTCCACTCGGAGTTGTGGTAAGGATGGCAGCGGCAGTATAGCAACTGCGCCCCCAGAACCACCGTGCCTGCAGCTTTCGCTCTAGGTTGCTTCAATAATACTACGGTTGATGATATAAATCCTGCATTACCTTAGAGACCCTAAACTAGAAGGAATTATGGCATATTCCTTATTATGGGTAATGCAGGATTTATATCATCAACCTGTACAGCCTCATACATTAGATCGCATATTACTACAAATTATAGGGTTCTGAAAGATATGGGTCTGACGATCAGGACCCAACTATTCAAGGCCCTTGTTTAGGGTGACTCTTTCCTAAAACTCCAAGAAACACACAAGGAGGCTGGTTAAGGCGCCGTCCCAAAACTGTCTTATTAAGAATATAAACTAAGTATGATGATTATCAACCCATGACACATAGTGTTACTATTGCTATGAGTGTAAAAAGCATTGGTATCCATGAGAGATCCTCATCTTTGTCTGATCTTCTGATCCCCTGAAACTCTGAACGATGCTTCAGCGGCCCTGCCCCTAAACCGCTAGGGTTTAGGGTTTAGGGTTCAGGGTTGAGGGTTTAGGATTTAAGGTTTGGGTTTAGGGCTTCGGGTAGGGGTAACTGGTTATGGGCTTCAGTGGTCCCGTATTTCGGGGTTCAGAAAGTCCCGAAGAGAGTCTTGGGATGCTCTTCCGACTAGTTTGCTGTGCGGTGTTGATTTTTTGGGTTTGCGGGTCTTGGGTTTAGGGCTTACCCCAAGGCTCCCAAAAAGGTCATGGGCTTTCTGGGAGGGTTTGGGCTTTGGGGGCTAGGGTTTTGGATCTCCACGAGGGTTTTTGTGTTTAGTTAGGGCTTCTGTGCACCCCAACGTCGGGGTCTTGGTCATTCTGCACATTAGCACCAAGACTGGCAACACTCCCAAACCCTAAACCCTAAACCCTAAACCAAAAACCGGCAGGGCTGAAGCCTTCATCAGGCTCTCAACCCTATGTACCAAAACCAAAGCCGTGATTGGACCCTTGAAAAAAGCAAGCCAAACCCCAACAGGCCGAAACCTTATCTATGAAAAGCCCAGCCCGAAAGCGAGGGAGTTTTGTGGGTTCAAGATTTCGGAATATGTAGGGTGTGCTTGCCTTAAATCTACTTTAGGGGCCTTAATAACTAGAATAGGGTTTTGGGGGGTATACTATATTATATTCATCATAAAGAACCCCCAAAATGTATTGGTAGTTATTTAGGAAGGCCCCTATACTAAATCCTTATAATAGCCCTTGTAGTAGCTCTCATAGACCCCATTAAAGGAACCCTACTCTAATCTATTCAGGCCCCTTATTCTAGCCTAAACCCTAAACCCTAAACCATCCCGTCTCCGACACCGGGAAGCCTGAATGTTAGAATAGGGTTCCTTTAAAGGGGTCCTTTTAGGGATACCAGAAGGGTACTATAAGGGTGCCCTTTAGGGGCCTTAGTAACCTAAATGGGGTACCTCATATTGGGGTCCTTATCATAAGGATCCAACTACTTAGGGTACTAGATTAGGGTCCCCTATTTGCGGAAACTCCCAAATGAGTACCAATACTATTCTCAAGGATTCTTGGTTTAGCTAAAGTGTAGTATACCCCCCAACATCCCTATTCTAACTGATTATCCATGAAACCCCGTCTACAGCGGCAGTTATCAGGTACTGCAAGGGACGAGCATCGGGACGCGAATTATGAGGGGACTATACTTCCTTGTTACGGGGCTGTCACTGGACCCAAGGTATGCTGCCTAGACATCCAATCTGCAACGCCGACGCGGATTCGATCGGCAAGCAGGCGCCGATGAACGTGATAAGCGTCTTCCTGCACTTGGGACACCAGGATTCAGGGCTTCATATAATCATGCTAAGAACTAATAACAATAAAAATTCTCTTTATCATAATGAGAGGAAGAAAAAGGCCTACATGACTCAAGCAGGACCTTTGCATGTGATCAGGTCCATGCAGCAGAGTGACGGAAGTTCGGCTACGCTATGCACCAGTCCAAGTCCCAACGCATGCAAGGTTCGCAGCAGAGGAATCGGCTGTCCCAGATATTGAGGCTTCCATATAACCGGGTCTTGCTAAGGAGCATAATTTAAGTTACCATAATAAGAAAAACCCAAGTTAAAATATAAGTTACTCAGCAAGAACCCCGACAACATGGGTGGCAAGCCGGGCTTTCGGGCTTAGGGTTTAGCTCAAAGTTCAGTGTGGAAGTATAGGTATCAACCAGAGAAGGATGTTGAGATATGTTGTGCTCGAAGCACATGGGCTGACACAAGAAAAACCTAACAGGTGCTAGCTGGTGGGGCTCGTATGTTAGCCACGTCAATGTCCATAAGACCTCACATGGCACTAGGGTTGAGTTTCAGCCCCTGTTTGCTAAACCCTAAACCCTGAACCACTGTTTGCTAAACCTCCTCAGGGTCACCAGACGCCCGCTCCTGGCCAGTCGCTCCATCTCAAAAAGCGCAAACTCTGGTCGATACCTGGGTTGTGGATAGGGCTGCTTTGAGGACCTCCATAAGGGTTTTTTGTGCAGTTTTACTGGGCTTTTAAGTAACCAGGGAGAAAACAGTATAAACTGTTATTTCATAATGGTTCCTGTAAGGAAAAAAGTATTAAAGTATGGTACTCCAAAGCTCAGTTTATGCGGCTTCACTTATGGGGTTTGACGAATACGGTTCTACAGCGTTTTCTAGGGTCTGAAAAGCCGGAAAAGAAAGAGAGCGTCGCAAAAGCAGATGGTTCTACAGTAGAAGCCAGAAAGTTGGAACATGGTTGTCCTCATACCCTTGAGGTAAAGTATAAGGGATCCTAGCACGAATCCTCCTAAAGCCATGTTCCAACTTTCTGGGGTTCACTATATAGGGCTCTTCTGCTCTCTGAAAAGCCGAAAAAGAGAGCGTCTCAAGCCCAGTCCTAACCCCTAAACCCTAAACCCTAAACCCTAAAAAGCCGTCTAAAGCGAAGATGCTTGCTGGTCAGGAAGACCACATGGCTGGGCAAGGGATCCTGCCGGGTTCCGGGGTTTTAGGATTTAGGATCTAGGGTTTAGGGGCTTAGGGCTTAGGGCTTTAGGGTGTAGGGTTTAGGATTTAGGATTTAGGATTTAGGGTTTAGAGGTTTAGGCCTTTAGGGTGTAGGGTTTAGGATCTAGGGCTTGGGATCCTGCAGTGAGAGGCAGGCCGGGAGCTTCTTGGGTTGCCCAGAGAGCCCAATACCCCTTAGTTAAGGCATACTTAGGGTTCCTTTAAGGGATCCTTTAAGGGATCTATAGGGTTTAGGGTTTAGGGGACTCCAGCATCCCTTAATTAAGGAATATGGCTTAAATTATATAGGGCTTCATATATTGATTTAAGCTATATTCCTTAATTAAGGGGTATTGGGCTCTCTGGGTGGCTTGTTTAGACTTTAAGCCTTTGGGTTTAGGGTTTAGGGTTGAGGGTTTTGGGCTTAAGGTTTAGGGTTTAGGGTTTAAAATTTAGGGTTTGTGGTTTAAAGTGATTGTGTTATGAGATCTCACATGGTCTCAGTACAGGGGCCTTTTTGGGGCTTTGATTGGGTTGTTAGGATCTGGGGCTCGGTGTTCTGGTGCTTAGTTGTTTCGGCTTTGAGTTGTGCCCCCCTCAACCATTTAGGCTTAGGGCTTTAGGGTTTTAGGGTTTAGGGTTAAGCGTTTAAGGGGGCTCCATGTTCTTTTTTGTTTTAAAGTTAGGATGACGGTCTCTTTGTACGCCCGCCGAAGTCGGCTCCTAACTATGCTCCGGGAGCTTAAGGATCTCGGGCTTCGGGGCAAAGAGTTTAGGGTTTTAGGGCCTGGGGTATCATGGTAGGATCCTCTCCACAGACCCCCGGGAGGATCCAAAAAGTAGATCCCTTACTGGGGGTTCCTATAAAGTACCCTTTAGTAGTTTGGGGTCCCCAAATTCGGGGATCTACTTTTTAGATCCGCCCGGGATTCTGAGTCTTGAAGAACTCTCGTCAACGTCATGCACTTGGAGGTTCATGGTTAGTTATAAGTAGGGTTACAAGTAGAATAACTATGGTTATAGCCTAAAATTGGGGGACTTATAACCCCACTTAGAACTACCCATGAACCTCCAAGTAGAGCCCTTGAACAGAAACCTATTACATCAATTAAGGGAGTCCCGAAGTACGGGACTCCTACAGTGGATGGAACCTTTTGATATGGGTAGTTCTCTAAATTAGGGTTCGGTTTTAGGTCCCCAAAATAGTACGGCGGCCTCAGAAAACGACCCAAAAAAGGACACCAATTTAGAGAACTACCCCATGTACCAGAACCCCCGAACAAAACATGGCATGCTGGAGTCTGCACACTAAACCCTGAACCCTGAGCCCTCCGCGCACCTCTTCTGACCTGGAGAGTCTCAGCCTCAGGATTCGACGCAACTTGCCCCCTGAAAAACAAGTAGGCTAACGTATGGGGTGTTGAAGGCGTCTAGGGTTTGGGGTTTGGGGCTGTGGGGCTTTGCTTGGGGGGTTGGGTTTTAGGGCCATTTCGGCGTAGACAACTGAATCCCTGCCTTACTAAGTGTTATAGTAAGGGCACCAGCACAGCATTAAGGCCGTCTCAGAATTGATTTATGAATCAAAGGTCTACGTGATCTGCGCTACACGGTTGTATCTTTCTGTCCATGAGCAATATGGTCGAGGGTTAGGGTGCCCCAAACCCTAACCTGCAAACCCCAAACACGAAACTCTAAACCATAAACCGCAAACCATAAACCCCAGCCATTTCAGGAGTGCTGCGTGGGAATCGGCTTGGAAAGTAGGCCCTAAGAACCCCAAGTACCTCTACGACGCTCAAGTCTCCTAAGGAAATATACCAAACGATTAGTTCAATTCATGCTCCTTTTGTGATGGTACATACGCTACTCTGGGTCTAGACTACGCCGAAACCCTCCGTGACCGTGTGATCTAAGCTCCACCACCCAGAACATAACCCCACAACAAACTTGCTGTAGCTTCAATCCACCCGTTGCATGCGTCACAAGACTGGCGGACAGCGACAAGAGCTGCATAAGAAACGAGGAAGTCATTGAACAAAAACTCGCAAGCCGACATCACCCAAAGCTACATAGGGCTTCTAGGCTTTGGGTTTCTAGGTTGCGTCTTCGCTCTTCCGGCCTGTAGGATTTAAGACAAAGCTCTCACCGGAATTTATAGGGTTCTTGCTGAGCACAACAAAGCCCAAGGAACCACGTCCAAAAGGCAGCGCCCATGAGCAGGATGAAGCCCACAAGCACCTCCGGCTTTTCACAGAAGCAGAAGGGTTTCGGGCTTGAGGTCCGGATTTCGGGTTTGTCGGGTTGAAAGTGTAAGATACCCTAAACCCTAAACCAGTCCCAAACCCTTAAGTTGAGGGCTCAGGGTGGCAGGACCGGGAAGGATGGCCTGCCACGGTAAAACCAAACTTCGGATGAAGTAGATAGCATAGGCGCGTGAGAGAGGATTAGGCTTCAGGCTTTAGGGTCAAAGCAAACTAAGTTGGAGAGGCCGCATAGCCTGCAGCAAGGAGGCACAAGTCCCCGAGACAGCTAACGGTGTACAATCCTGGCGCAACTAAACCCTGAAACTAACCCAAACAGACGGTCACCTCCCCTTATGGAACCCTTGTTAAAACGTTGAAAGCAATATACGGCACTCAGACTGTGGAAACGCCCGAAGCAAGCCCCTCTAGAACCATGTGGGAGCCATGTCGATGCTGAGAAAGCCCAAAACAACCTTTTTAAACCACTAATGACCCCGCAAAGCCTGCATCGCACCGACGAGCGCGTAATTTCCGGGAAGGAAGGGGCAGACCAGCTCGTTTCGCTCCACACGGTAGCCTGCAGGGTGGTGGTACCCTTCATGCGCACGGTTTGCGTAGGGTTTAGTGTCTATAAGGTGCTGGCTTTGGGAATTTCGGAATTCCCAGATTTCGGGAATCTTCTTTAGATTGACGCAAGGCATATTGATTAACCCCACACCCTGGGACCTTAACCCTCAACCTTTGACGGATTAGGGTTCAGGGCACAAGCGTCCCGCCAACCCAGGATGCCACAGGTCTCTACTACCGAAGCAACGGATTGGGAAATTTCTGAACTCTATAACCTGAAACGCTCAAAACCTTAAACCCCGATTCCTTGAACCCCAAATCTTTGGACCCTCCAGGCCTAAATCCTTCAACCCAAAGACCTTTGACCCCCCAGACCAACTACCCTTCAACCCAAAATCCTTCAGCGATTCTCCAACTTTCACCCGAGGGTTTTAAGATGGTTAATGGCCTAAATCCCTAGACCTGCAGACGGTGCCCGACGATTCTTGGTGGACTTAGGGTTCAAGGTTTAGCATGGGAAGTTCAACTGTTAGGGTCTGCAATCTAGCTTACCAGTGCTGCCTGCCGGAGTTTAGAGTAGCAGCAGCAGCAGTAGTAGTTTTAGCAGCAGGAGTAGTAGTAGTGGTAGTAGTAGCAGTAGTAGTAGTAGTGGTAGTAGTAGTAGTAGTGGCAGTAATCGTCGTCGTCGTCGTCATCGTACTATTCGTAAATATGTTAGGAAACCCTGAGGAACTTGGAGCTGTGAGCTTCCGAAAGCTCACTGGGACCCGGTACTGCACCCGAAGCCCCAAAGCAGATGTAGAATATACCTTGCAATACCATAGTATACCATAATATACTACAACATGCTGTAATACGCTATAGTATATATTTATCATGATATATTGCAAGATACTACAAGATAAGAGCTTTGCAGCAGTGGTTCTACGGTGACATGCTTTGTGACTGGGCCCCGGGCACACCAGGTACTTGCCGAAGCCGGCAGCAATAGTAGGCAGAAAGCAATTTATGCCTGCCACCAATGCTTATGTGCAACTTCCTGCACTAATGGCCAGAAACCCATTTCCAGGAGTTTAGGCTACTGAAAGTTGTTCATCAGGAACAACGCATAGCACGCTTAGTGTAAAGAACTTAAAGTACTGAATCACAAGCATACCGCAACATACCTTACCTCCCATAGGGTTTAGGGTTGTAGGGTTTAGGGTTCTCCCAAGCAGAAACCATAGGCTCCCAAACAGAAACCAAAGATGTAGGAGATTGGGGGGGTACCTATGCCTTTTAGAGGAATAGACAGGGGCAGCCCTAGTTCCCAGAGCCGCCCATTGCCATATACTAGAAAACTGCTATGGCATGAGGCCTTTTCAGCCCTGTAACTCTCATATAGAACCCTTGTAAACTGTGCAAGACTAATTCGCACAGGGTTACAGGGTATGATATACGATACTTACATAAGAACCAACTATTATGGAATAATATTTCTACTGCCCCCCATAAAGCCTTTATGTGCTGTAAAACCCTATTATAGAGCCCACAGCACCTATATCACCACCTAAAGAACCTTTAAACTCATCTAATCCCCTATAGAACCTTTACTAGCTAGGTATAAACCACCAATAGAGCCCATAAAGCAATGGGACCAAGAGACTCAAATGAACAAATATACCTAAAGTAAACACCCCCTTGCGAATGAGGGGTTTCGGTGTTTAAGGTTTAGGGTTCAGGGGTTTAGGTATATGAGGGTTTCCGAAAATAGGGGACCCTAATAGAGTACCCTAAATAGTAGGATCCTTAGTATAAGGACCCCAAAATAAGGTACCCCTAAGTTTCGGACACTCCCATATTCCTTCAGGGGCTTGAGAGTCTCTGGGTGAGCGAAGGTGTTTTGCAGGTACCCAGACAGCCCAATACCCCTTAATTAAGGAATATAGCTTGAATCATCATATGAAGCCCTATATAATTTTTTGCCATTTTCCTTAATTTTGGGATGCTGGAGTCCCCTAAACCCTAAACCCTATAGATCCCCCTTATTGGAACCCTAAGTATTCCTTAATTAAGGGGTAGCTGAGCTCTCTGGGTAGATCATCTATGACTTCCTCGGTCGAAAGGACTCCAGGGCTTAAGTATTTCCTGGGCTTAGGGTTTAGGGTTTAGGGTTTAGGGTCTCGGGACTCAAGCGCTTAAGCATTTCCTGGGCTCGATAGGGATTTTATTTGGGTAGCTGTCAAAATTAGGGTCCCTTTTTGGGTACCCTAAATATTCGTATTATACTAGGGACCCCCCAAAAAGGACCATAATTTTGACAACTACCCATTTGCTGGTTTCACAAAGACTCTTGATGTTTCGGATTTTAAACCCGTGTTTGCAGCTGGTTGCGCACATACTGTCTAGAGGTATCACTGGTTTAGGGTTGACGCTTTAGAGTTAATGGTTTAGGCTTCGGGATTCTCCCGCCTGCGATCAGCGCGGCGCGGAAATCCTTCACCAAGGATAGCGAGCCCATGAACACAGCGGCCACAACCTTTTACGTTAGTAGCGGCATTGGGAAGGACCTAGACACTCCGCAAAATGCGTCGAGGTCCCTGGTTCAGGTCCCTGACTGAGAGAATTATGAGGGTTCTCCCTGGTCTAAAGGGAGAGTCACGTCGCGACTTTGAGTTTGCTTCCCATCCTGGCACTTGTAGTACTGAAGCTCCCATGCAGTCAGTTCATGTAGGACTTTAATAATTAGAATAGGGTTTTGGGGCCCAAAAAACTGTAATTATGATAAGGAACACCCCAAAAATAGTATAGGTAACTATTAAGGCCTCTATGCTCGTGGTGCGGCCGGGCGACGATGTCCAGCAGATGACAGCCCCATCTGAGCAGCAAATCGCGCACGACAGCATAATCTCAACTTGCTGAAACCGTCTCCTCTTCGCCCGAGGACATCTTGAAGCAAAAACCCTACACCCTGCAGGCAAAGATTATAGGGGCCTTGATATATAATTAGAACAGGGTTTTGGGGCCCACTATACCATAGTTATATTAACGAACCCCAAACAGTATAGGTAATTATTCAGGCCCCTATATTGATCGAAATGATGGTGGATGCCGCGAAGCCACATGGTCTTCTCGTAGCCGATATAGGACAGCAGGCATTGCGAGGAGGCGCTCAGCAAGGATCCTAGGGTTTAGTGTTTCGGGCTTAGGGGATTTAGGGTTTACGGTCCTGAACCCGCCTCAAGCCTGAAACCTATACCCTAAGCCCTCAACCGCCCCAAACCCTGAATCCTCGAACACCAAACCGGCTAGGCTTTTCGGGACTCTTGGGAATCCTAGCCGGTCCTAGCCGCACACCTCATGTCTAGCATCGACACCTGCGAATTAACAGAGCTTGTGGTTTGTATGAGGTTTAGGGTTTAAGGAACCTCAAACCCTCTCTTTTCCCACTACCAAACTGCCAAATAAGTATATAATCCGAACACCCTAAACCCTAAATCCTTTAAACCCTCCATGTAATCCGAATATCAAACACCCAGATCCCCCAAGACTCCCCCAAAAAAAGTTGACCATGCTACCCTGAAGTCTCACTGCGCAGCATGCAGTGTCCTTGTCCGGAGGCGGTCTCGTCCATGGCTATGGTTGCATCGAAGAAGAAGTTTATCTCGGATGCATATGTTGCTCAAATATAGTGAGCTTACTCATCGGAACAGGTTTTTGGTGGTATATGATAGTATGTTTAAGAAGGATTTGAGGAACCCGAAGGAATACTGGTAGCTATCCCGACCTCGATTTTGCTTGTAACCGAGTGCTGGGGTGCTGGATTTAATATAGGGGCCTTAGTAATTAGAATAGGGTTTTGGCGCTCATTATACTATACATTTCGTAAGGAACCCCCCAAAATAGTATTGGTAATTCTTAAGGCCCCTACATTAGTACAGTAACGGACAGTTGGGAAACTCCGAAATGCACTCGTGGCGGCTGCTTGGCTCTTCACGCTCTTCGCGGTCTTCGTCTGCAGAACAGCGGCCATGATCCTTAGTCTGCTTCTAGGGTTTAGGGTATCCTTCGCTTTTTGTTCAAGGGTTTAGGGTATCCCTAAATACTCACCGGGCGGAAAGAGTCTACCGAAAAAATACAGCAGCGTATCTTATTCTTCGAATCTCAACCCCTCAACCCTGAACCCTAAACCCCTAAACCCCCCGATGTAAAATCCCCGAGTGAAGTACGGTTTTTCGGCGTAGGCGCGGTCCTTCAGGGAATCTGGCACCCAGAGACTCTTAAACCTTTTGATCAAGGAACATGCCTACCTTAAGAGATACTCTATCTATCTTGTTATTTTTTACGTATCTGGGGGTTTCCGAAAATAGGGGACCCAATATCGTACCCTAAATAGTAGGATCCTTATTATAAGGAGCCCCAAAATAAGGTGCCCCTCGTTTTCGGAAACTCCCATCTATGTACGTTCCAAAGAAAATATTTCAATGAACTTTTTTGTGTTGCGAGAAGCGGAGCCCTCTATACCTCAAGGTAGTTGAAGGTGTACTGAAGCTCAAAGCAGTTGAAGGTATGGGAGTTTCCGAAAATTAGGGCTACCTTATCTGGGAGTCCCAACAATAAGGATCCTACTATTTAGGGTACTATATTAGGGTCCCCTATTTTCGGAAACTCCCGTATATTCCTTCATGAAGGGGGGTGGGAGTGAATGGGCCAGAACATGCTGGCTTACGGTTTAAGATTTAGGTGTTAGGATTTGCTGGGCCAGTGTCGTGTTGGAGATGGTGGCGAAAGCCATCAGCTGGTTCAGGTAGATGCTGCTGTTCTTCAAATCACCAGCCTTGGCCATCAGGCTGGAAAGCCGAGGTGTAAGGTTCTAATGTAGGGGCCTTAATCATTAGAATAGGGTCTTGGCGGTTCCTTATTTATAAGTATAGTATAATATACCCCCGAACCCAACTCTAATTATTAAGGCCCCTACAGTAGGGTATCTTGGAGGCCTTTTCCCAATCTGCCAAGCCACTTTCTTGGCCAAAAGCGCACTGAAAGCCCCAATTCCGAAGAGGATGGTGCGCTGCGCCAGGAAAAGGATCCATTGGATCACCTGCACAGAGCCAGGGTTAAGGGCTTAGGGTTTAGGGTCAGACTGGACCTTTCTGTCGAAACCCCTTCATGTAGGGGCCTTTAATGATTAGAATAGGGTTTTAGGGGTTCCTTATAAGTAGAATGTCCCCCGAAACCCTATTCTAAGTATCAAGGCCCCTACACTAGTGGTGATTGCTTAGGGTTTTCCAGATCCAAAGCTTAGACGGTCCAAGGATGCAGGGCTTGGGGTTTAAGGATTAGGGTTATGTAGGGTTACCTTAACCTACAAAAACCTTCTTTTTTGTAGGGTCCCTATAAATTCCATATTAGGGTTTATAATAAGAACCTACAAAAAAGTAGGGTTTGGTAGTTTAAGGTATTGGTTTTTGGCATTGGGTTCAAGACCCAGGGTCCAAAGTTTAGCATGCGCTGCAGCATCATCAGGGACTCAAGGTGATGTCTGTCAGAATTGCAGGTGGCTTTGGTGTTACTACGGTTGATGGACAAAATCCTGCATGACCCATAATAAGGAATATATCATAATTCCCATAGTTTGGGGTCCTTAGGGTCATGCAGGATTTCGTCCATCAACAGTATGACGGACTGAATAGATAGAACAGCTTTGTTTCTTGGAGGGGGAGTCATACTTGAAGTACAGTTATTATGGACTATAAGCAGTCCAATAAACCTTTTGCCTTGAGCCCTAGACCTAAAGCTAACCTGAACGACTGAACCCTGAATCCCTGAGCACTTACATACAAAACACTAAGAATAACAAAAGAATCCCGAACGTCGGGACCTGGACAGTTGCACTGGGGTTTGCAGGGATGCTTTACAATAAGTCTACAAGGACTATACGTGTCAAGCAAAAAGGGCACAGTACCAACTATTCAAGCTTCCATACTGAACCGCCATAATGCCCCCTTCTAGTAGCCCCCGATAAACTCGTGAAGCGAACCCTGATGGCTAATATAGGGGCCTGAATAATTAGAATAGGGTTCTGGGCGCCTTGTGTAGTATAATCGTAATAAGGAACTCTAAGGAATAATATTGGAAATTATTTAGGCCCCCTATACTAAATCCTTATCATAGCCCTTATAGTAATCCTTATAGACCGCTTTAGAAGGAACTCTTTAAAAGGAACCCTTTAAAAGAACCCTATATTCCCCTACTTGTCGGGTATCATGTGGAAGCAAAGCTTAACCTTTTTCATAATATAAGGAGTATATAGTCATTATACTACCCCAAAAGGTTAAAGGTTACCTACTCTACTACTAGGTTCCAGTTATTACTTGTTACTTACAGTAAACCGCATAAAGTTTCAAACCGGAATAAGGCCAAATAGTGCTGGGATTCCCTATATTGAGGCTATGGGGTTTCCAACTTTTGGGCTTCTACTGTAGGTGAGTTAGAGATCACTTAGCTTGAGGTTTAGGTCTGCTTCAACACTAGGGATTCGGATCTAGGGCTTGGGGGTTTAGGGTTTCGGGCTGGCTTAAGATAGAGCTTCACTGACAACTGGCAACTTCAGCCCTGGCGCCCGGCACCCGAAAGCACAGGAAGGCCTTTGAAACTGGAAAAGTCTGCCACGGGTTTCAGGGTTTCAGGGTTTAGGGTTTAGGGTTTAGGGTTCAGGGTTTAGGGTTTAGGGTTGTTGTTTCTGCTTCGGGGTTTTTAGCCCCTGAACTCTAAACCCTAAACCCCAAGTACTCTTTGTTGCAGAAGTTAAGTTCTTCTCCGTGAGGATCACAAGACGCCTGGATAAGGTACTTGGGGCTTGTTCGCATTATTGTTCTTATTCTGAATTCTACGGTCTTTTGTTGCTGTTCGTGTTCTTGCGAAGTAATAATCTGGTGTCACTATGATCATCTTATTGCCGTTTGCCTTCTTGCTACATTATTATCATGGTTCGTTGACTAGCACAATGGAAGTCGCGGCGAGATCTGCGGCCTGAATCCGGCGAACTTCGCTGCAGGCTTTGCCTCGGTTTACCATTCTGCAGGACGTCAGCTCAATGGATCCTGTGGGGGTTTCCGATAATCGGGGGCCCTAATACGGTACCCCAAAATAGTAGGATCCTTATTATCAGGACCCAAAAATACGGTACCCCTAATTTTCGGAAACTCCCATATAGACGTCCTGGGTGTAGGGTTTAGGAGACTACAGACAAGGATGACTCGGTAATTAGATAGTTTAAACTATTAAGACCGCTTTGCTGATTTGGGTTCTTTGATCTTAAGTCACGCAACAGTAGCCTTCCCCGAACGGGCTGTCTATCCCTAAACTCCTAAGCCCTACAAACCCTGAACCCCTAAACCCTGCACCGTCCTCAATGCTGAAGAAACTTGCTATAAATACACACATGTGTGTCTGGGTGTGTGTGTGCAGATATCTAGGACATACATTATGTACATGTCCATACACATGCACAGCACAGAAAAATGTGTATGTAGGAATGTCCATGTATGTGTATGTATATATATATGCACATGAATATGTATATATGCCCATCTTGCGCACATATTTCTACACATAGAAACGCAATAAACAAACAAATGGATACACAAATAAAGTAAATAAACAAATAACATGAATATGTATACACATGTGAAGACATATACATGTGTAATAAACAGAACATACATATGTTTATATACATATGCATAAACACGTGTTGGTATGTCTGCAAGCTAGCCCGAGAACCTGAAACCCTTCTAGTAGCCCTCGGTATAAACTGTCGTTATGTAGAATCCCTACTCAGGTAATAACCTATAGTAGCTCTAAACCCGACATATTCTGCCGGTGCACCCCGTTAAACCCCTGAACCCCTAAACCCTGAAACCCCCAAAGCCTAATTCCGCAAATGCTAAAGCCCCAAAAACGAAACTCTGCTCAATTTTGAGGGCAAGCCCGAAGCAGGCCATCAACCCTGAACCGTAGGGCAAGGTGCAGGAAAGCACGCTCCTGTCTGCAACGGCGTAGCGTTCGCTGCAGGTCGCACAACCCTGCCCCTGGTAGCCTGAGACTTCTTACCTAGACCCCCGGGAGGATCTAGAAAGTAGATCCCCTAATTTGGGACCCTATGCTACTAAGGGTACTTTATAGGAACCCCCATTAAGGGATCTACTTTTTGGATCCTCCCGGGGGTCTGGGCATAGGTTCCTACAGGTATTCATGCGGGCTGTTTCCAGATTCGAGGGCTTGGGGTTTCGGGTACTCATGGCTGAGGCTCTCAAAGCTTCACATCTATAGGGGCCAATCAACTGGAACAAGGCTATGGGCTATTGTGGAATACCACTTTAACGAGGAATCCTCATAAACAACCCCAAACCCTAAACCTCAAGCCCCAAAACCCTGAAGCCTGAACCGTAAACCTCAGACCTTCAACTCCAAACCTTGGAGCCTAAACCCTGAAACCCCTCCATTACATCATGGAGCTTTAGGTTCAACCTGTGATGTTTGGGCGGTCGAGGTTTCGAGGGTGTAGGGGTTTAGGGCTTTAGGGGTTTAGGGCTTTAGGGCTTTAGGGCTTTAGGGCTTTAGGGCTTTAGGGCTTAGGGTTTAGGGCTTAGGGCATGCATGCGTGCATAGGAGTTTGGGTCTTCCAGGCTCGGGCTGTAGGGCGTTATCGCATTAGGGTTCCTGGTTGAAGCCCTGGTTCAAAGGCTTACTACCCCAATAAGCCACCGAAATAAAAGCTTAAACTTTCCGATTCCTAAGAACCCAAAAAGTTTAAAGGTTCGGTATTGGGGATCTAAGAAGGAACCCGAAGCCGACCCCGACAACCAAGAGCTTGCTGCAGCTCATGTAGCCGGTTGCGCACATTGCTCTTTGCAGTCTTCCCTGCGACACGCTGCCCCCAGGGCAAGCGGCCTTCGACACTTCTTTGAGGGTATCACGAGAGAAGGGGCGCCGTCCAAAAACCTGGGGTCCTTGTCCATAACAGCCCTCAAATTAAGGCACTCTTTCTCTTCAGGAACCCCAAGCTAAGTATAAGGACGATCATAGCAACCCTAAGCCCTAAGCCCGAAATCGATCATACGGGTTTGAGCTTCCAGCCTCGTTTGGGCAATGGAAGCTGCGGCTAACATTGTCCAACTCCACCATCATCCCCGCCCTTAGTGTCAAAGCGCTCCAAAGGTGGGATGAAGGTAGGCGGGAAAGAATCCCTATATAAGGGATCCTCCATCCTACCTACTTTCATCGCCGCCCTTAGTGAGAAGAGCACAGAAGTTTCACAGCTGCACAGGTTTGTGGGCAGGGGTTTGGTGGTTCTCAGGTTGTAGTATCTCCTACTTGTCGGGTATCATGGGGAACCAAAGGTTTAACCTTTGTCATAATATAAGGATTATATAGGGGTTATACCACCCCAAACGGTTAAAGGTTGCCTACTCTACTACTAGGATCTCAAGGATTTGAAGCTGCAGGGATTCCAGCCTCAGGGTTTTGGGTTTAGGAAGGGACACCGCGGACCCTAAAAACCCCAAACCCTAAACCTAAACCTCTCTCCTGAGTATTTAAACCCTATACACATCGTGGACAAGTATCAAATCTCACCAATCTTGTCCCGTCCAATGGCACACTTCAGAAAACCCAACACTTCAGTTAAACCCGAAACCCGAAACAATAAACCCTGATTGAACCTAACGCTTCAATTAAACCCGAAACCCTGAACAATAAACCCTCATCAGACCCAACCCTTCGATTAAACCCGAAACCCTAAACAATTGGACCCCGAACTTTAATTAAACTCGAAACCCGTAACAATAAACCCTGATTGAACCCAACACTTCAAGTAAACCCGAAATCCTAAACCCGAAACCCTAAACCCTAAAGCCGAAACCCTAAACCCGAAACCCGGACAAAGCACTCCATCTCGAGTTGGCTGGGCCAGCATTGCTCAGCTCCGTCGGGGCAGCGACTGCAAGGCCTGTGTATAGGGCCCCAAAAAAGCACATAAATAAGCACCATATAATGAAGGTTTAGGGTTTAGGGTTTAGGGTTAAGGTGAGGATATCTTGTCAAATGCTTTTGCTTATGTCGTTTTGGTCAGCCCCTAGTCTAGGCTTCCGGATTCACCCACTGTTTATTATTGTATTGTTGTTATTACTAGTCTGACTACTATCCGTACTGTGATTATGATTGTTCTATGAATCCTTGCCCCCAATGATTCAACACATCCCTAGTAATAAACACACTTTGGGGCCAATCCTCCCGAAGTCATCCCTGCCCTTTAAAGCCTAATTTGCATTAGGGGGTCCGGAACAAGAGCAGGAGCAAGAGCAAAAGCAGGAGTAAGAGCAAGAACACAAGCAAGAGCAAAGGCAAGAGCTGGAGTAAGAGCAAAAGCAAGAGCAAGAGTAAGTGCAGAAGCATGTGTGAGAACAGGAGCACAGCGAGAGCAAGAGCAGGAGCAAAAGCCCGTGCCGGAGCAAGAGCAAGAGCCCTCAAGAGTGACAATATATATATATATATAAATACCTCTAATAAAATAGAACACTTCCCGTTTTTATTTGAGGGGGGGAAGGGGGGGCCTCCGTTTAATACTAGGGGGAAGGGATTATGATCATTATTTGTATGAGTGTCATTATTATTATCACTAGTATTACTGTCATGATTGTTACTCTCATCATTATTACCAGTAGTAGTACTACTAGTCCTATCAACCATGACTTCTGTTAGCACTACTAGTACTATCAATGTGTAATTTTGTTATCAAGGCCCTTGTAAGCCGCGGCCCGGCTTTCTGTGCTTGGAATAAGTGCAGCTAAAACCTACTTGTCGGGTATCATGGGGAACCAAAGGTTAACCTTTTTCATAATATAAGGATTATACAGGGATTATACTATGCCAAAAGGTTAAAGGTTACCTACTCTACTACTAGGAAAAGCTGGAGGCTCCGGGTTTGGATTTGGGAATTTCCGAAATGGGGGACCCCAATTAACTACCCTAAATAGTAGGATCCTTATTCTAAGGACCCCCCCCAAACAAGGCACCCCTAATTTTTTGGGAAACCCTTATTTAGGGATTTTAGAGCTGCTTAGAGTTTAGGGTTATGGAGGGTCTTAAGGCCTTAGGGTCTCCGGTTTAGGGTTATGGGTTTGAGGTCATAAGGCCTTAAGGGTCTTAAGGCTTAGGGGTTTAGTTAGGGCTTTGGTTCTACTTGAAGGGGCAGGGGACTTAGTAAGTAGGTTATAAGTAGAGTTATAAGTGCCCTGAATGGAGTTACCCTAACTATAGCCTTACTTATAACCAACTTACTAAGTCCCCTGCCCCTTCAAGTAGGGTTAGAAGTATGGGCCCCTAGTATGGGCCCTTAGCCCTTTTAAGGGACTTTAAAGGGTACAAATCGGCTATATATTAGGTCCATTAGGATCCCAGGCTTAAGGCTTAAGGTTGCGGGTTTCGGGTCTAGGGCCCCCGAGCCCTCCAG
Organism: Symbiodinium sp. clade A Y106; assembly: GCA_003297005.1. NCBI lineage: Eukaryota > Dinophyceae > Suessiales > Symbiodiniaceae > Symbiodinium > Symbiodinium sp. clade A. Next base: position 226,824 of record BGNK01000411.1, read on the forward strand.
CGCCACGAGCCTACGTTGTAAGATCCCCTTTGCAATGACCCCTGTAACACTGGATCCGGTTTAGGGTTTAGGGGGTTTGGGGTTTAGGGGTTCAGGGGTTTAGGGGTTTAGGGTTTAACCCTAAACCCTAAACCCTTAGACCTTAACATAAAAGCAACTTGGAGCCTAACAGCCCGATTCCTCGAGAGCCCTGAAAACATGAAGCCGTACATACTGAACCTTCGCCCTTCATAATTTAGGGTTTATGCGAGTTCATAGCTTTAAGGGGTGACTTGTGTTTGCTGGTGTTAGCTGTGATGTGCTTCATTCACGTTGCCGTGACTTCCCAAAGAGGGGCCCCTTTCGAGAGCCGATCGAGTAGCAGNTGCGAGTTCATAGCTTTAAGGGGTGACTTGTGTTTGCTGGTGTTAGCTGTGATGTGCTTCATTCACGTTGCCGTGACTTCCCAAAGAGGGGCCCCTTTCGAGAGCCGATCGAGTAGCAGCCATCGCTACGGAAAACCGAGTCTCGAGTGAGGCTTTGCATTCTGTCCCTAGGCGGGCATCGACCATTGAAGAGTTCCTGTTTGCACTTCCTTTGTTTGCTGCCAGCTGCGTTTGCTCCGCAATCGCANCGGAAAACCGAGTCTCGAGTGAGGCTTTGCATTCTGTCCCTAGGCGGGCATCGACCATTGAAGAGTTCCTGTTTGCACTTCCTTTGTTTGCTGCCAGCTGCGTTTGCTCCGCAATCGCACTGGTAGCGGAGCGCGAGCTTCGTTTCCAGGGCGGTTGTGCAAGGAACTTGTGCCGTGCCGACCTCCTTCTGGCCACGGCTTGGAACTAGTGTTGCTGAGGGACTTTGCGATCGAGAGGCTGGCGCCTCACCTGGTGAGTGTTGAGTTGGACTGCGGTTTTCGCGGTTCGAGTCAACCCTCTGCCGGGAACCGGAACGGTTGTTTTTCTGTGATTGAGGTGTCCAAGGGAGAGAGCAATGCCCTTTGCAGAGCAAGGCCATGGAGGTGCTGCACCGATCCCTACCTGGGATGGACATCCGAAGGGATGGCGGCGCTATGCACGTGAGGTTGCCTGGTTTGTTCAAGGAACAAAACATGGGCAGCGCCGGTACTTGGCGACGAGGCTGATCAGCAAGCTCACCGGGTCAGCCCGCTTGCTGGCTATGTCCTGGCAACAAGCAGAGTTCGACAGCGATCAAGGAGTGCTGGTTTACCTTCGTAAATTGGCACAGTCTCCTCTTGTTCGGCGGAGCCTTCCCAACGCAGCCGCGATCATGACTCAGTACTTTCAGTTTAAGCGGGTGCCAGGGGAGCCGATCACAAATTTCCTCGTAAGGGAGACGCTTGGCTTTGAGGAGTTCCAGGAAGCTCTTCTTCGACTACGGGATGAACGCCAAGGCCTGACCGTGGACAAGCAGTTGTTCGGTTTGGAGAGTCTGCTGCGCAAAGGAGATGATGAAGGCGATCGTGGTTCCCACCGGGACGATGAGTCCTTCACCGCCGAAGGGCCGGGCTTTGGGGCACCAGAGCCAGCAGCAACAGGAAGCCAAGGTGGAAGCCAGACAGGTGGGTCGCCCCACCGAGGTGATGCTCCCAGTGGAGAGAACACTGGAGAACCGGCGGCAGCTCCCGCCGCACGCCCCTTCGACGTGAAGTCTGCGGTGATGCAAACAGACGAGGAGAGCTATGACTCGTTTATCCTAGACGTGCTGCGAGGATGGCGCCTCTTGCAGGCGGCGTCGTTGAACCTGGAGGAGCGCCGAGATGTGCTGTCGGCTACCCATAACAAGCTGGACTTCGAAAGCATCAGCAATGCTCTTCAGGTGCTGTGGGATGAACAGCTATCCGGAGCACGCCGCTCCACCACCGGGCCCAACCATGCGTTCCACGGCTACTACCATGACCAGGAGTGGCCCCAAGAGATGATGTGGGCCCAGGAGCAAGGCCCATGGCCAGATGAAGATGACGGATGGGCTGATTGGTTTGGCTATCACGCCGAGGAGGAGTGGTCTGAGGCTGCTCTTCAAGCTGAGGTTCCCGAGGACCTTTCGAACTCCGAGCTCGAGGACCCTAACATCCGTGAAGCCCTTCAAGCCGAACGTGCTGCCGAGACCATGGCTGCAGAGGCGGCTTTGACGTGGAAGCGCGCCCAGAAGGCCACCTCCGACCTTCGCAAGGACAGGGGCTTTGGCAATGTGAAGGGCAAGGGCAAGGGCGGAGTTCCTTCGTGCTTCAAGTGCGGCAAGGTGGGGCACTTCTCCCGGGATTGTCCTATGAATGCAGGCAAGGGCAAAACCAACTTCTACATCGGCGAGGACTACGACTACGGCATGGAACCCAACATGGACTTCGAGGCCTACGGCACCTTTAAGGGAAAGGGCAAGCCCATGAAGGGCAAGAGTCAGTTCGGCTTGGGAAAAGGATCGATGTGGAAAGGACGTGGCAAGCCCTTTGCTCGACACCAGCATCCGAGCGTGAATGCCTACGGCTTGGAGATGCTTGGCTCTTCCGGCTCTTTAGGGTTTTACGGTGTCGCCAGCAAGAGTGACAACATTTCTCCCAGTTCCGGGCTTCTTGATTGTGGAGCCACGGCTTCGGCAGGACCCGAGGCCAGCGTGCAGCGTTTGATCTCAGCTGTTCTTGAGCAAGACAGCTCAGCTACAGTGACGGTGGACCAGTCTCTGCGCCCGTATTTCAGGTATGGCTCGGGTTCCTGGGGAAGGGCTTTGTACCACGTAGAGATATCGTCTGATGTTTCGGGTGCCAAGAAGTTTTTCGATGTCTATGCTTTGCCCAATCCCCCGGAGTACGTTGAGAAGTGGTTCCGTGCTGATATGTTGGTTCCGATTTTGGTTGGCATGAGTCATATGGGACCACAGGGTGCCGGGATGATTGTTGATTTCAATGACGGCTTCTATGTGAATGCAACGGACACCCTACCCATGGATAAGGACATGTACCTGACCAAAAACAGCAAAGGCCACTATATTCTCGACATCGGCGAGTACCTCACTTCAGGCAGGACCCGGAGAGAGGGACATTGCAATGTGATTGTGAAACAGGGAAATATGACACGTCCATTGCCGGGCACTTCAGAGGACTTGCCGTTGAAGATGTTGTACCCTTTGGAGTTCATGGGACTGTCTACTGATGCGAGGGTAGTGTCACATGTCATACAGCGACGTGAGCAACTTGGCGCCACCATGGTTCCCAATGCATCCTCGGTGACACCTCCTCAGCAGCAAGGCTCGAGGATGTCACTTCCCTCGCCTGTGAATCCAGATTTGGACAACAACGACCTCGTGATCAATTCGACGCAGCATGGCTCCGAAGAGATCGAGCAACCCAGCTCCTCCGCTGGACGAGAGCCGTGCGATGACCAACGATCCAAGAGACGTGCGGTCATCCAAGACAGGGTGGCCCTGCTTCGGGGCGCACACCAACATCCACACGGGTTCCAACCGCTACGGCATGTGGCAGGAGTGCGGCGTGTGTGCTTTGAGAGTGAGATATGTCCCGAGAGAGGGAGCTCCGAGCAGCGACACCAAGGTGGAGAATGCAGTGACGGTGCGGCGGGCCATGGCGATCCTCCAGGACGACCTCAAGGACACGATGCCCGACCGCGAGATCGTGAAGGTGGCTATCGAGATGGAGTACGCAAAGTCTCGCTACGAGCAGCTCTTGCGGCAGAAAGGGGTGATGCCCAAGGCGAAGAGCACTGTGGGACCACCTCCAGCGATGCCGAGAAGGACAGAGGAGACGGTGGTGACCACGAGCGGCTACCCGGATCTCGACAACCCCAACGCCTACGAGATGGAGGACGGCATTGTGGGCAAGACGATTCCGAAGGGGAGCAGCTCGTCCCCTTCCGGTGCCAGTTGGGATCAGGTGACTCCTCCTCCCGCCGAGTCACCATGACTCCGCGTGTGTCAGAGATTCCTCGACGAGTGGCTCGGGGCATCCTCGCAATGGCTTCCTTGGTGATCGCGGCTGGCCATCGGGAACTTCAGGCCTGCCTAATGGAAGGAATGCGGGTGTCTGTGTGGGAGGTTGGAGCCCTTCCTCAATCCATGTTGGCGACGGCTTGTCTCCATGAGGGACTACGATGCCAACGGATTAACCACATCAATGGCTATGACCTATACAAGAAGGAGACCTACCCCCTTCTGAGGAAGACCTTCCTGGAGCAGCGACCACATCGACTGTGGTTCGCGCCCCGGTGCGACCGATGGTCCCCTGATGAGTTCCTTCATGATGGTTCCGTCTTGATGCAGGAGAACACCGCCAACAAGCGCAGGACAGAAAAGACTATGCTCCGAAGAATGTGTGATTTCTTTCTGTGGTGCTTGGAGGTGGAACCAAAAGTGGAGATCAACTGGGAGTGGCCACAGGATTCTGTGGGCTGGAGAGACCCTCTCTTGAGAGAGTTTGCGGGTCGTCTATGGGAGCGCAACAAAGAGTGGCTGACGTGCCGCATTGATGGTTGTCGCTATGGCTTGGAACGACCCGGCGCCTACCAGCCCAAGCAGTTCCTCCACAAGAAATGGATGGTCAAAACTACGTGCCCCGTCTTCCACTCTATGTTTAAGACCAAGGTGTGTGTTCAAGACCATTGCCACGCACCAGCTTTCTGCTTGACGGAGAGTGCTCGTGTTGACTTTCCGTGGAGGCTGGCATCCGCCATTGCGCGGCATTGGCGGGTGAAGCTCTTCTCACCCAAATGGATGAAAATGCTGTGGCAACCTGTAGATGACAGTCTGAACGATAGCGAGTTTAAGGAGATGGTCTTGAATTGGACATCCGGAGATCCATCAGGCCGACTGCTTCGCCGGGACGGACACGATGGTTTGGGCAAGTTCTACATGGAAGGCGCCTCTGACTTCATCGATGTCATGCCTGCCTCGATTGAGGCAGCTGAGGCGGACATAGGAGCAGGAGGAGCAAGTGTGGGGGAACCAGTTTCCACAAGTCCCCGAACCAAGCGATGCCGAGAGAGCAGAATGGGAGCGGAAGCTGCGACGCTTTCACAATGCGGCTGGGCACCCCAACAATCGGAACTTGGCCCGGCTCATCAAGGATGCGGGGAAGGCCAAGTGGCAAGTGGAAATGGCCTTGGACTACGACTGTCCTCATTGCAAGGCCCTCCGATCTGGTGGTCCATCTTCCAAGCAGGTACCTCCTTTGTCAATGCGACCGGCACCCAATGCGTGGTCTCAGATAGTGGCTGATGTGGGAGAGTTCACAAGTGTTCCACATCGTTGCAAGCTCAAGTTTGTCTTGTTTGTGGATGCGGCGACTCACTTTCGTGTTGCTGAGCCCTTGAAAAGGATGAATGTGACGGAGATGAAACAGGAGAGCACGCAGGAGGTGATCGATGCATTCTCCCGGAGGTGGCTTGCTGACAAGCCCAAGCCTGAGATCATCATTCCGGACAATGGAACGGCTTTCACCTCGAAAGCCTTTTCAGATTTCTGTTCGAGTGTGAATATATGGGCCGTGCCACCTGCTGAGACCGAGTCCTGGGCTCATGGTTTAGCCGAGTCAACCATTCAGGAGGTGAAGGAGACAATGGGCCGCATCCAAACGGGCAGTCCAGAGCTGTCACCAGAAACGTGCCTCTATTTGGCGACTGGAGCCTTGAATCAGACCTCCTTTGTCAAAGGCTACAGCTCCTACCAGTGGGTATATGGCAAAGATTTCAGCTTTACGGAGGAGGACGAGGTCACATTGGCTCAACTTCGTGATGAGGCTCCTCATGCTGAGTTTGCCAAACTCGTGGCCAAACGGAAGGAGGCAGAGGACAGTGCAAGGTTGACCCGTGCCAGGCGGGTGATGAGTCGACTTCAAAACTCCATTTCACGACAACCTCTACGGACCTTTACCCCGACGGAGATGGTGAAAATTTGGCGGCGAGCTCTTCCTCATGAGCTGTACAAGGGCAAGCGCGGAGGACACCGGCAAGCTGGCAAGGCACAGTGGATTGGACCTGGCCGGGTGGTGTTCTGCGAGACGCTTCCCCATCAAGCAGACGATGACCCGGTGAGGCACATCGTCTGGGTGGGCGTGGCCGGCCGCCTCTACAGGTGTTCCGCCCACTCCGTGAGACCAGTGACGGATGTGGAGCGATCGTGGTATCACCTCACTTCAGGAGAAGATCCAAGTCAATGGAAGTCACTCCAGGATGTGGTGCCATCCCGGGAGTACGAGGACTTGGGTGATCAACTACCTCCTGGTGAATTGGAAGGCGATCGACTGCCTGAACTACCTGTGGAGCCCGGGGAAGAGACCTACATTCCCCAGCGACGCTACCGACTTCGAGGCAAACAACCTCGAGTCCGACCCTACGAACCACAACCCGGAAGCAATTCCGAGCACGAGGAGGTCAATGACTACTCCTACGACTTTCCGGACGGTGTCCCCGACATGGCCGGGGACTCGCTGGGCACATCGGAGCCCAGTGGTATCAAGAGGACCGCAGAGGAAGAGATTGCGCATGACACAGAGGACGAGGCAGAGCCTTCGACCCCAAAGCGCAACAAGGTGGACTCCCTCGAGCAGCTGATGCATATGTGTCTGCAGGAAAGTGACGAGGGCTACATCATGGAAGTGGAGCTAGAGCTCACTTCCAACCGTCAGCGTAAGAAGTTCATGCGCTCACCTGCAGTGTACTTGGTTTCAAAGCTTCGAGACTGTGAGGTCCGTTACGACAAGTTGTCATCAGAGCACAAGGTCCTTTTCACCAGGGCAAAGACGAAAGAAGTGTCCTCCTTTCTCAAGCAGGAGGCCGTCAGAAAATGCAAGTCGTATGAGGAGGAGCAGCTTGGAAAGAGTTCCGGGCGACTGATGCGGTGCAGATGGGTCTTGACTTGGAAGGACATTCCTCCAGAAGAGCAGACCGACGCTCAACAAGAAGCGGCCAATGACCCGGCATCCACTGCGACTCCGGACGGGACTCGCAAGGCCAAAGCGAGAATTGTCCTGCTAGGGTATGAGCACCCTGACTTGCTCAAGTCCGGCTTCAACTCTTCGGCCCCAGTCCAAACCCTTCTGACGAGATGTTTGACATACCAGCTGGCTGTTCAGAATGGCTGGGAATTGGAAGGTCTTGATTTGTCTACGGCTTTCTTGCAAACATCCAAGAAGGAGGAGATGGACCTTTGGACGACTGGCGTACCTGAGCTACGGCAAGCTCTTGAGGTCAACGACGACGCCATCCTCAAGATCCTCAAGGACTTCTATGGCTCGACTACAGCGCCACGCGGCTTGTGGCAAGATTTGGACAAGACTTTCCAGGGACTGGGCGCCTACAAGATCATCTCCGACCCTTGCGTGTGGATATGGGTCGAAGCAGTGGAGAACCCTCGGAACGATCAGGACAGGTTCAGAACCATCGGGTTCATGGGTGGCCACGTCGATGATTTTCATCGTGCCGGGGATCTTACAAATGAGGCGTGGTGCAAAGTCAGACAGCTGACCAACGAAGCCTACAAGTGGGGCCAAGTGAAGAGCAACAGTTACCGCCACGCCGGCACAGACCTGGAGATGAAGGAGAATGCCATCGACGGCCGCTACCTCGAGGTTCATCAAGATTCCTACATTGAGACGCTGTCCGACCTCCAGATTGCCAAGAATGACAAGGTGGACGACAATGTGCCCCTCACGGCTGGCGAGATTTCTCAGTGTCGTGGAGCTTTGGGAGCAGTTCAGTGGCTGGCTGTACAGACTCAGCCACAGATCTGTGCGAGGTGCAATTTGTACCTGAGCGATTTGTCCAATGGACCTACAATGAAGGTGGCCAGAGATATCCAGAGTCTCATTTCGGAAGTGAGGCAAAACCCCTGCAGGCTGTTCTTTAAGAAGCTGCCAGGAGTGCATCACTGGCAAGATGTTCGGGTCATCACACTCGGTGACCAAGCTCATCAGAACAGACCCAAGGGAGCTTCAACTGGAGGCTTGATCACCTTCTTGGGTGGCCCAGGACATGACAAGGGAGAGCCTGGACTCCTCGTCATGGTGTCCTGGCGGACATGGAAGCTCCAACGAGTGGCTATCGGCACGACGGATGCCGAGGTGCAAGCCATGGTGGAGTCAGAAGATGCCAATTTCCGTACGAGATTCTTGTGGGCAGAGCTGAACGGAGCTACAGTGGAAAGAAGCGCGGACTTTTTGGCAACCGCGCTTGCTGTGGTTCGCAGTGTCCCAGGGGTCGTGGGAACTGACTCCAAGGGCGGCTATGACGCCGTCACTCGCCATGAGGGCGCCAATTTGGGGCTCTCGAATGCGCGTGCAGCCATCCAAGGTCATCAAGTGAAAGAGTCCATACAACAAGCCGGCACGCGGCTGATATGGCTATCAGGTGAATGGAACATTAGCGATGCTTTGACGAAGAAGTCACCTGAATGCCGCAGGACCTTTGAGCAGTACCTGAAGACCCGTGTGTGGATGCTGCACTTTGACCCTAATTTCGTGATTTCCGCAAAGAAGGCCCGTCAACAAGGGAAGTCTGCTGTACAGACGATGCGTAAGGTCATGAAGCCATCAACAGCTAAGAAAGATTTTAGACCGGTGCGAGTTCATAGCTTTAAGGGGTGACTTGTGTTTGCTGGTGTTAGCTGTGATGTGCTTCATTCACGTTGCCGTGACTTCCCAAAGAGGGGCCCCTTTCGAGAGCCGATCGAGTAGCAGNCGGAAAACCGAGTCTCGAGTGAGGCTTTGCATTCTGTCCCTAGGCGGGCATCGACCATTGAAGAGTTCCTGTTTGCACTTCCTTTGTTTGCTGCCAGCTGCGTTTGCTCCGCAATCGCAGTTTAGGGGTTTAGGGTTTAGGGTTTAGGGGAATCCTAAACCCCAGTAAATCCTGAACCCTAACCCCAACGAAGCGGAATAAACCCTCACAAACCCTAATTACCAGCTACCCGAATAAAGCAAACCCTAATTTAATCTATTTATGAACCTCACAAAAACTTAGCTACCTGAACCCTCCAAAACCTACTTTTTTTGTAGGGTCCCTCAAAAATCCGTATCAGCGTTTTTGATCAGAACCTCCAAAACAGTAGGACCTGGTAGATCAAGGAAACCCTAAACGCTGTCGTTCTGGAGAAGTGATGCCTTGTCGTCATGTTCAGGATCTGTGTCTTCCCTGGGGTGCATGCCTGGCATCTGGAAGGATCTCGGAAAGGCCCAAGTACTCCAGAGTTTCTAGATCTACTGATTTAAGGTAGGGAAAAGACGAAGTACTGCAGAGTTTCTGGATCTACTGATTTAAGGTAAGGTTTAGGGCTTATGGTGCGTATGGCCTGACCTGACGTGGCTAGCCACCCTCGCAGGTGTTCAAAACAGGCCCATCGTCTCCTGAAGCAGGACCTATCTGGCGGTAAACATAAGGTTTCCTCTTGTGATACAAGGGTCCACTGCTGGAGGGCGATTCCAGAAAGCCTTCATCGTGATAACCTGGCATGTCTGTGAGTAGTTCTGTAGTTCTCTCAAATAGCGTCCCTGTTAAGCCCCCCAAAATATGCACCCTTATATATAAAAGGGGGCCCTCAAAGGGATCCAAATTTAGAGAACCACCCATGTGGTCTGCTGGGCCACTGATCACCGGCCCCTGTTCAGCTCCAAGCCGCAGGGCTCCGGGGTTCAAGGGCGAGGGTTCACCTATACTTGGACCCAGAGAACCCTATACCCCTTAATTAAGGAATATGGCTTAAATTATATAGGGCTTCATATTATGATTTAAGCTATATTCCTTAATTAAGGGGTATTGGGCTCTCTGGGGGGGTTCATGGGTAATTATAAGTAGGGCTATAAGTAGGGTAACTATCAAGTAGTGTCCATTGTGGTTCCCTTTTGGGGTTGCTGCATAGGATCCTGAATTTATTAAAATGGTTAAACCCAAAAGGAACTACCCTGGAGACTGTAGGGAGGTTCAGTGCTCAGAGTTTTGGGTAATCTAGGGCATCAAGGGCTTAGGTGTAGCGCATAATCAGAGTGACCTTAGGATTGTGAGAATATTTACAACTACCCTACACACCAAACTGGGCCTCGAACTTTCATGGCTAATGCTGGCCAGCAGTGCGAAGCAGCCAAAGTCGTCAGAGTTCTTGAAGTCCACCAAACCCGCGCCCAACGGGCAGCGGAAGCCCGCACGCTGAGCCACGTTCGCAGAGAACTTGCCTTGGCAGCACATCTAAAAGGCTTCTTACCACTACCACCTAATATACCTAATTAAAGTCCAAGGCCCTAATGCTTACGGTGACGATTTTTCATAGGGACCCATAGGGGGGTAGGGGGGAGGGGGGGAAGGGGCCTCAATACCTGTAATAAGGACTTAATAAGGCCGATTTAAGGAAGTGTAGTCCCCTACTCCCCGACCCCCCTCCCCCCTACCCCCCTAAGGGTCCCTACTTAAAGGATCGTGGGACTTAGTAACTAGGGTTATAATTAGGGTAACTCTACTTATAACTACTTATAACCCCAATTAAGGTAATTATAACCTTACTTACTAAGTCCCATGATCCTCCAAGTATGAATTTTTCAAAATGCGGTTTTTGAAGTATCTAACAAACATTTCATACTGCCTCCGTGTCCGTCCGGCCCGGGGCACCAAAGTCTGCTTACAACGGTGAACCTGTGGCTTTTGGGTTTAGGGGTTTAGGGTTTAGGGTTTGGGGTTTAGGGGTTTAGGGTGTAGCGGTTTAGGGGTTTAGGGTTTTGGGTTTAGGGTTTAGGGTTCAGGGGAAATTTTCATCAGAACTTTGGTACTACCTCCGTGGCCCTTGGCAGTCCGGCCGCCCTCCACTCATGTCAAAAAGCTCACCGTATGGCCTTTGGCTCAGAAAAAGGCCGAAGAAGCTCGAACTGCAGTGCAGTGGCAAGTGGTGGTCCAGGTGCAATCAACCACGTCTTCCTGAAGTTTGCAGGGTTCAAGTTGCTTTTCCGAAGCTGCTTCTTGGGTGTTAAGCCTCTGTCTTGTGGCATCCGTTTTGTGTTTCACAGGATCGTCGGCTTATCCCAGAGCCTCCGAGTGGCGAGAACGAGGTCCTGGGATTGGATGTAGGCACCGAACTTGGACTTCATGGTCAGATGAGCAGATCCGATCTTCAAGACGCCTGTTCCAGAGAACGTTTAAGAGGCCTTGGTCGTTAGAAAAAACTTTTGGGGTGGTATGGTACAACTATACACGGCCTATGCGGGAACCTTATTATTACTATAGGGGCCTTAATACTTAAATTATAATAATTATACTATAGTCGTATTAAAGAACCCCCACAATAATATTGGTAAATATTTAGGCTCCTCTCTTGGTTTTCGGACGCTTAAATTGGCTGCCTGACGGGGCCTGATGCAACTTCTGAAACCCATGAAGATCATGAACTCTGCGTCACGCTCGAACTTGAAAGAGTAGCCGTTTGCAGGGGCATCCATCAGATCATCATGGCGACGTATCCAGCACAAAGAATCGTATTCTGAAGGACGATCCGGGACAGGAGAAAACGTGAGAACGAGACACTCAGAGTCGGAAAGAAACATAGACAGACAGAGAGAAACAAAGAAGGAGAGAAAGAGAGAGCGACAGAGAGCGAGACAGAGAGAGAGAGAGAGGGAAAAAGAAAGAAAGAATGAATGAATGAATGCATGAATGAATGCAAGAGAGCGAGAGAGAGACACTGGGCCTGGACTGTCCTCGTCGGTAGGCTTGTAGAACACAGGGTTCCTGACACACCCTTCCACATGGACCAGAAGCAGCAAGCCCGGAAACCCTGAACCCTAAAACCCTCAGCCCAATCCTGAATCCTAAGCCCTACCTGTGGCCCAAAATACCCACCTTTTTAAGGAACTATATGGAGAAACCATAAGAAGGAACCCTAAAATCGTAGGTCTTTTCTCGGCTACAGGTAAACCCTAAACCCTTCCTAAGCAGCCCCTCGGCCTGTGACTACCAGGTCTTTGAGATTGCTGCGGCCGCCATTCAACAGCCAGAGCTCCTTCAAGGTGCATTTAGACTTGAGGGTTGGGTTTAGGGGTTTAGGGTTGTGTTGCTGGGTTTTTGGTGGTTCCTATCTGCGGTTTGTCTTTTGGAGCATTGAACCTGAATCCCAAAGAGTAAGGAAGAGGAAGGCAGACCCACACCCCGCGGTGCCGTTCTTGGAGGTTCATGGGTAGGTGGGGTTATAAGTCCCTAATTTAGGTTATAACCATAGTTACCCTACTTGTAACTACCCATGAACCTCCAAGTTCTAATTCGAATCAGTGTTCCTTCAAAGGGGTCCTTGTACAGGGGCTTTGTAAAGCGCTCTATACGAAAATGGCTTGGAGGTCTTATTGCCACCAGAAACGCTCGAAATAATATAGGGGCCTGAAAAATTAGAATAGGGTTTTGGGGCCCATTATACTAGAAATATACTGAGGAACCCCCAAAACAGTATTGGTAATGATTAAGGCCCCTATATTATTCATCGTCCAAGGATCTGAGTTTAGATGTCCTGTTTTGAGGTGTGGGGTTCAAGCACACCTGCAGGAAGTTACCACAACTCCCTCATTCAATTGTGGGTTCAGGACTTAGGGGTTTAGAGGGATTCAGGGCTTTGGGTTTAGCGTTTGAGGGGGGTAGAAACCGTAGAACCCTGGATCCCACAGGCACCTGATTAAGAAACCTTGGGCCCTTATTAGGGTTCCTATATGAATCCTACTATTTTGGGGTCATAGGGCCAGGGTTTCTTAATCAGATTCCTACATTAGGTCTAAGCCATCTTCTCTCTTGAAGTGAAGTCAATTACGCTTGTAAGAAACACTCACCAATATGCCGGTGGTGCCCTATAAACACTCACCGAAACCGTAGCCAGTAGTCTAAACCTTCTTCAGTCATGGACCATGGCTCCTGGATCTGCACTTCCACGTTATTGTCATCGACATCAATTGCTGCGAAAGCCGCCGCGACTACAGCAGCATCACAGCGCTCAAACCGCAGCTTTCCAAATTGTCCTGAGGAAGGTGGTGGGCCGCGGAGGGGGGGGGTCTCTTCGAATTAGGGCTCCCTTTATAGGGCGTCCACTGTTCAGGGTCCCAACTTTTTTCGGGTTACATTGGGGGGTGCACTTGCTTGAAACTCCAATTTGAGGTTTGAGGACTTGGCTACACGAAACCCTAAGCCGTAAACCCTAGACCGTAAGCCCTAATTAAAGAATAAACTGTAAACCCTAAACCCTAAACTGTAAACCCTAAACCCTAAACCGTAGGCCCAAAACCCTGAACTGTGCATCAAGGGGGTTTTGAGGCATCGCCGCCCCGAAGAAGCCGCCGGACTGAAGACCCCGAGGTGGAGGATTCACCATGTAGGGGCCCTAACAATTAGAAGATGGGGTTCCTTTAAAGGGTTCCTTTAAGGATGCCATAAGGGTACTATAAGTACGGGTGTAATGTAGGGGCCATAATTCTTAGAATAGGGTTTGGTGGTATGTTATACGTTAACCGTAATGAGGAACCCTCAGGAGGGTAAACAGAATTAGGAACCCTAAGGAATAGTGTTAATGATGTTTTTGGCGTTTATATTACTTTGAACCCTAACTCTTGTGACGTCCTCGGCTGGCACTGGAATAAAGCCCACCGCCGGTAAAACTGGCATTGCACGCCTCTCAGTGTCCAGTGGCTCCCAAGCCCCTAAATTAAGCAATGTGCCTTGAACCATACCCTAAACGGCCCTAAACCCTAAACCCCTAAACCCTGAAAGGGGGCCCTGATAGCTTGAGTTACATTTCTATTTCCAGCCGGTGAGTGCCCAGTGCTTCTCAACTCATAGGTTATGCATCACTGAACCCCAAATCCTATACCCCTAAACCCTAAACCCCAAACCCTAAACCCCTAAACCCCCAAACCCTAAACCCTAAACCCCTAAACCCTAAACCCCCTAAACCCTAATTAAACCCCTAAGCCCCTAAACCCTAAACCCTAAACCCGCGGGAGCCTGAACCTATGGTTTTATAGGGTTCAGTGGGGGTCTTACAGGGATTCACTACAGGAGCCTTCATAGTCGGAACGAACAAAGTTGTGATTTTAGTTTAGGGTTTAGGGTTTAGGGGTTTAGGGGTTTAGGGTTTAGGGTTTAGGGTTTAGGGTTTAGGGGTGTAGGGGTTTAGGGTTTAGGGGGTTTAGGGATAACCACATGGGAACTACGTACAAGCTCTTCTAAGATCCCTGTATTGACGGGCTTGGGGTTAAGAGATTCGGGTTTGGCTTCAGGGTTTCATGGCTTGTCGGGAGCTTGCCTGCAGTGGTAAAGCTGCCAAGGTGTTGGGATTTAGCAGTCAAGGTCCCACACCCTAAACCCTAAAACCGCATGGCCCATAGCCCTAAATTTAAATAACATCGGAAAGCCTACACCCTTTGGTCCAGGGTCCAACTGAGACATTCCTCGCTGGGACAATCCAAACCCTCATCTCCAATATCCCTAAATTAAGGTAAGGAATATTCCTTAAATCATATTAGGGACCCCCATTATAATTTCAGGTATATTCCGTAAATCATATTAGGGATCCCTTGTATAATTTAAGGTATATTCCTTAATTAAGGGATATTGGAGTCTCTGGGGACCTGCAGACCATGCCAAGAGCAACGAGCCCTGCCTGAAACTCCAACGCTCCCTCGTGGTGCACTCTGCCGCCTTCTCGAACACTGAGGCCGCCGCCTGAGTCCACGAAAAACCCGGGTTTAGGGTTTAGGGTTATTAAGGGAGTATGTGGACAGTTCTCTAAACTAGGGTCCCTTTTTAGTGCTATCTTTGGCGCCTAGATGTTTAGAGAACGGTCCATATACAAGTCAAAGTAAGTATCCCCTGAAAATATGTCAGGATGCCGCTTGACTAAGGTGTTTTAGAGTCTCTGAGTCAAGTCTTCTTCGCTTCTCTTGCTCAACCGCGCACCCTCAACCCCAAAACCGCAGGGGCTGCGAATGGTTGCAGAGAGGATTTTTCAGGATCAAGGCTTCCATTAGCCTTTGATGTGGGGCTTTGAAAAGATACAGAACCCTAAGCTCAAGGACCGCAAAACACTATCCGAACCCACTCGGGATTGAAAGTTTGGGTTATGGGTTCAGGGTTGGTCAACGTGGGTGGCCTTCACAAATGAGAACATACTTGTGGGATATATTCTTCTGATATTTTCGACAGCCCTAAACCCTAAACCCTAAACCCCTATCCTAAACCCTAAACCCTAAACCCCTGTCCTAAACCCTAAAACCTAAACTTTGACAGCAAGCCCCAAGGATTAATTGCTCAAGGGCCTACCGAGCTGTTCCGGGATGCCCTTCAGGAGCGCTGGGTTTCCCGACGTCCTCAACCCTGGAAGCCTAAACCCAAAAAGACTGAAACCCTGAAACCCTAAACCCTAAACCCCTAAACCCTAAACCCTAAACCCTTAAACCCTAATTAAACCCCTAAACCCAAAAAGACTGAAACCCTGAAACCCTAAGCTTACATCGAAAAAGCTACAGCCTTCCCACTTTTAAACCCCAAAAACACCTTCAGACCGTAAAACAACCTCATAGGAACCCTCATAGAACCCTTCAAGGAACCTTTGAAGGACCCCCATAGCACTCTAAAGAGGTGGCAGCCTGCTTCTGCTCGACATGTCTCGAAGTGAATCGAGCCATTGCCGTCCAGCTCGCTGGTGCACAGGCCGCCCCCTCTGCATTTTGGGTTTAGGGTTTAGGGTTTAGGGCTTAGGGCTTAGGGTTTAGGGTTTAGGGCATGCATGGCATGGCTGAGCACGGCACGACACGGTACCGCACCACACGGCATCGGCATGGCATCGGCATGGCATGGCATGGCATGGCATGCATGGAGGGATGCATGTTTACTTGTTTGTATGTCAACAATGATAATGCTGTAAACCCAACATAATAGCTCAATGAGAAGACAGGTACGAAGAAACCCACATAGCATTGTATTATGTTGTCTTGCCATGTATTACGTTACACGATATAGTTCAGTTCAATGCAACTCATTTCAAGCTAATTCAATTCAATATAGTACAATGAGGTGGCACAATTTTACATAATTGATATATACCCCCGGGCCGAAAGTTTTGAGCTACCGGGTCTTTTGTCATGTTAGAAACTCTTGCGGAGTAGCCGGGTGCTGGAAAGTGATGAATTCCCTACGCCGGCTAGCGGAGTAATCACTACATTTTTTTAAAAGTATAACAAACCCTAAACCCTAAACCCGAAACCCTAATTGCGGAGGAAGCCCCTAGGCTCACTTGTGTCCGGAGTCTAGCGGGGAAAGGGTGGGCTTCGTTGTTCAAGCTAGTGGGTCGAACTATCGGCCCGGCGCATTAATATGATAAAAAGATTGTATAACCTCATACAACACTACACTACACTACAATACAATACAGCACAATACAGTACAGTACCATAGAGTACAACACAAGAATACAAGACCATACAATACAGTACGATAGAGTACAACACAAGACAACACAAAGCAATACAATACCATACAGTACAATACACTGCCTTGAAATAACACAAGGTACAATGCAATACATCGCAAAGGTTGCAGTTTTGTCGCAGTTACCTCTGGCTTCAGCGGAGGTTGCGGAGTAGCGAAATGTGCATTTTATATGGCCTGGCTAGCGGTAGAATGAATCCACCCTTGTGACATTGTACTGCCTTCATGTTCCGGACGGAGGACTTCGGTGAAGGAGTCTAAGGGGGAAAGACATTCAAGACCAGAATGCGAGAGTACGACGAGCTGTCGTCCTGGCGCAATACAAAACAAGACAATACAATATCATCGTGCGTGGGAAAACAATATTTGTTGCAACACAGTACAGGACATTTTACACAATACAGTATGATCAATGAAGTGAAGCATGACACAATATAGTACAACACCGTACAATAAACTGACCTCACAATGTCATATATTACACCATGAACTATTGCGGACCAAAATAAATAATACAATACGATATAACATCTGATTCAGCTAGGCAAGCAAAGCAACACAATATGATGTGATATGAGAAACATGGCACAACACAGCAAGTTAACTGAATTGTAGCAAGATTCGGACACAGTGTGGCAAAGTTGGTACAATGTGAAAAGCTACAAATCACATAAAATATCACAACACAACATAACCTGATATGGTGTACTTCCACATGACTTTTTGAAGTAGGAGGCGCAGAATACCAACCATTAGCAACCACAGCAGACTGCTAGTAGCAAGAAAAACAGACATGCATATATATGCACATATACATCTAGAGATATAAATGTAAATATATACATATATATATAGTTATACACACCCATACATATATTATTCATGTATAAACAAACAAACACGCACATGTGCAAAGGACAAACCTCCATGTGTAAACCTAAACCTACCCCATAAGCATAAGCACATGAACCAGTATTTGCGATGCAGGTACATACACCTGCGTTGCACATACATACATACATACATACATATCTGCATACACACATACATACATGCACACATACATACATACATGCCTGCATGCATGCATGCATGCATACATACATACAAACAAATTCTTCTACACCCACGCATACACACAGACCTGTTTATGTCAATACGAATGTTTGTCAGGAGCTGTGCAGTTCGCTTGTGGCTGCATTACTATGTTTACAAGTTGCTCGACTCCGACATGTTACCAAGCCCCACGCCACAACCTCAAAAGTCCTAACAACCCAGCCCGAAATTCTAAGCCCTAAGCCCTAAATCCCAACCCTGGGTCCCTGAACCTCTAAGCTCTCAACCCTACAGTCCCTAAACCCCCCCTACCCCCCCTAAGGGTCCCTATGAGGATCCCATAGCTTAAAGTCGTATATAAGCACAAAACCCTCAACCCCCAAACCTGCTTTAACCAATATCGGATCCCGGCCTGCTTTCGCCCGACACGCTTGGAAGTGCATCGAGCCGTGGCCGTCCAGCGTGGTGGTGTAAAGACCGCCACCCTCGCCTCACAGAGCTTGGAAGGGATATCCCTTGAAAGGGATACAAACGGGTTTCATAAGGGTTCTTCAAGGGTTCGACCTCACCTGTAGCGGAGCCCGAAAGGTCTTGAACTTAAGACGGGGTCAAACTCTGCCCCACTATCCATGTGTGCTGCTGACGGGGTTTTGGTACGGAAGGAACGAAATAAAGGAAACCTTGGGCTTATTAGGGTTCCTTGCATGAATCCTACTAGTTTGGGGGTTATGGGCCCAGGGTTCCTTAATCTGGTTCCTACATTACCTTTTGAGGGAGCTTTGTTGCTGTCAGCACCATCTCGGGCGGATTCCTGAAGCTTCGCACTAGAACTATACCATACTACAGTATACTATACTATACCTCAAAACGCAATTCTAAGTCTCAAGGCCCGTACTAAACCCTATACTATACTACAGTACACTATACTATACCTCAAAACGGAATTCTAAGTCTCAAGGCCCGTACTANCTATACTATACCTCAAAACGCAATTCTAAGTCTCAAGGCCCGTACTAAACCCTATACTATACTACAGTACACTATACTATACCTCAAAACGGAATTCTAAGTCTCAAGGCCCGTACTAAGCCCTATACTATACTACAGTACACTATACTATACCTCAAAACGGAATTCTAAGTCTCAAGGCCCGTACTAAACCCTATACTATACTACAGTACACTATACTATACCTCAAAACGCAATTCNACCTCAAAACGGAATTCTAAGTCTCAAGGCCCGTACTAAACCCTATACTATACTACAGTACACTATACTATACCTCAAAACGCAATTCTAAGTCTCAAGGCCCGTACTAAACCCTATACCATACTACAGTACACTATACTATACCTCAAAACGCAATTCTAAGTCTCAAGGCCCGTACTAAACCCTATACTATACTACAGTACACTATACTATACCTCAAAACGGAATTCTAAGTCTCANCCCTATACTATACTACAGTACACTATACTATACCTCAAAACGCAATTCTAAGTCTCAAGGCCCGTACTAAACCCTATACTATACTACAGTACACTATACTATACCTCAAAACGGAATTCAAAGTCTCAAGGCCCGTACTAAACCCTATACTATACTACAGTACACTATACTATACCTCAAAACGCAATTCTAAGTCTCAAGGCCCGTACTAAACCCTATACTATACTACAGTACACTATACTATACCTCAAAACGCAATTCTAAGTCTCAAGGCCCGTACTAAACCCTATACTATACTACAGTACACTATACTATACCTCAAAACGCAATTCTAAGTCTCCAGGCCCGTACTAAACCCTATACTATACTACAGTACACTATACTATACCTCAAAACGCAATTCTAAGTCTCAAGGCCCGTACTAAACCCTATACTATACTACAGTACACTATACTATACCNGCAATTCTAAGTCTCAAGGCCCGTACTAAACCCTATACTATACTACAGTACACTATACTATACCTCAAAACGGAATTCTAAGTCTCAAGGCCCGTACTAAACCCTATACTATACTACAGCACACTATACCTCCTACCCTAAACCCTAAACCCTAAACCCCCACATTCCAAGCCTCAAGGCCCCTAGACTAAACCCCAAACATCCTCTAAGCCCTAAACCACAATATTGCCTGAACCCTAAACCCTAAACCACAATATGCCCTAAACCCTAAACCCTACAGCATAATATACCCTAATTCACAAAATACCCTAAACCCCAAATCCTACACCCTACTATACCCTAAACCCTAAACCCTAAACCATAATATACCCTAAACCCTGAACCACAATATACCCTAAACCCCAAACCCTACACCATAATATACCCTAAACTCTAATATACACTAAACCCTAAACCCCCAAACATCCAGACCAAGGCGCCCCTCTCTGCCGTGCAGTTCTCGAAGTCTGCCGAAGCCCCGACGGCTTGCCAGTAGCTCTCTGCAACGAGGCCGCCACCTCAGGCACAAAGGGAGAGAACCACCAAACCCTGAACCCTAAACCCTAAACCCCTAAACCCCTAAACCCCCGAACCCCTACACACAAACACGCAAACTTAAGGCTTAGGTTTTACGGCTGAAGCTTATTGTAGAGGGCCCTGTTCCGCCTGCCAAACAAATTCGAACAATCCTATGGTCAAGGACTATCTGAGGCAATTCAGTGTTCAGGGTAGTCCCTAAACTTTAGACGGGATCCACTATGAGGGCCCCTGCATGTAAGAAAGTTGAGACTATGCGTTCTCAGCCCGACTAGGTGGGTTACAGATACTATAATGTTTCTTATAAGGAGAATGGCAAAAACAACAAGTGAAACTACAACAGTAATCGTAACAATCATGTTCGTTCTAACAATATAAAAGTAATAAATCAGCACGAAAAAGAATGAATGACAGCAGTAATTGTGTTCGTCGTCGTAGTCGAAGTCGGAGTCGTAGTCGTAGTCGTAGCCATAGTCGTAGCAGTAGCAGTAGCAGTAGCAGCAGCAGCGGGACCAGTAGTAGTAGTAGTTGTTGTTGTTGTTGTAGTAGTAGTAGTAGTGGTAGTAGTAGTAGTAGTTGCAGTAGTAGTAGTAGTAGTAGTAGTAGTAGTAGTAGTAGGAGTAGGAGCAGGAGTAGGAGTAGGAGTAGGAGTAGGAGTATCGAGTAGAGGAGTTGGAGTAGGAGTAGGATTAGGAGTAGTAGTGGCAGTAATAGATATGACGATAATCATACTTGCAATACTACGCCCCAGCCCCCAAAAAACCATCAAAGTCTTCTGAAAGGGCTCCTTCCGAGAGCCGGCCTGGAGGGCTCCACTATGCCGCGTCCTAAAACCCTAAGTGGGATGTTGAGGGTTTAGGGATTTAGGGTTTAGGGGTTAAGGATTTAGGTTTTAGGGTTCAGGGTTTTAAGGTTCAGGGTTTAGGGATGCAAGTCCCATTTAGGGGAGAACGGTTTGGTCTAAGAAACATTTTCTTAAAGTCTGCAACACGACTTCGTGCTTGGGTGCAGGAAAAATGTGCATGAGGGTATCCGGGCGTAGGATTATGGCGATGGCATCGCAAGAATACCTGCACCCAAAACCCTCACCCCCAAAGCCGTTAACCTCTGAAACCCGAAACTCTAAAACCCTAAATCCAAAACAAAGTAGGCTCATGTAGGGTCCTGAATGATTCCACCATGGCTCTCCCTTTAAGGGCTCCTTTAAGAGTGCCTTTAAGGGTTCGTTTAAGGGCTTCTTGTAAGGATTCTGTATCGAGTTCTGTAGGGGGCTGCTATAAAGGAGTATTTTGATGGTCTTGCTCAGGGGCCTTATCATTTATCCCGGGGATTGCGTATATACTAAACTGTAACATGTGCATGACTTCTGTTAGGGTCCAGGGTTCACGGTTGGGGATCTATGTAACTCAGGGCGTAGGGCTGGGGTTCGTCATGGCTGGTCATTTAAGTCAGAAACCCATGTGGGTAGTTGTCAAAATTAGGGTCCCTTTTTGGGTACCCTAAATAGTAGGTGCCGTGTTATAATGGGGACCCAATAAGGGACCATAATTTTGACAACCACCCATGTAATAATACAGGATCAGGAGCTCTGCTCAAACCCTAAACCCACAACTCGCAACCCCAATCTCCAAGCCCTATAGCGCATCCTCGACTGCCAAGGGGCCATTCTCTGCAGAGCAGTTCTCGAACATCGCCGAGCTTCCGGCTTCCTGCTGATAGCTCTTCGCCACGTACACGCCTCCTCCTGAGTCGCCCCCAGAAGCCTTATATGTCCAAGGCCCCTTTGAAGTAAGCCAGAAACCTCAAGTTGCAGGAGTTTTAGTGGCAAGGGTTCAGGATTTAGGCCCAAACATGAACTAAGGCTAAGACATTCTCCAAACATATGTCTGTATACTGTATGCTAGGGATTCCGTGGAAGAAATAGAGTGAAACAGGCCCCTTGTGAATATTGACGAGTGTACATGTGGGATAATGTGCTGTCACCAGTGATGCCAGGCATGTGTTGGGAATGTTAAACACTGCACCCGAAGCAACCCTAAACCCTAAACCAGGGAACCACACCAAGCCCCGATGACTCCCACCTATCACACAGAGCACGCGACACTCGCGTTCAAGGTTTAGAGTGTAGAATGTATGGTTTGGGTTCGGTACTGCCCCCATACAGTAACAGTCTATAATAGGGCTACTATTAAGGGGGTGAGGCATCAAAAAAAAAATTAAATAAGCATCAAAAAAAATTAAAATAAGCATCAAAAAAATTAAATCATAGGAAATGCAGCCATTCCCACGACTATTTGCCTTGGTGGCGGTGGTGGTGGGGTGGCGGGGTTTTTATTGGAAGGTTTGGCCAAACCTTTTTCTTGAAAGGTTTGGCCAAACCTTGTTTCGTACATTTCCTTAGGTTTTCCTAGGGAAAACCTTATTTTCCTTGCATATTGGACGGTCTTCGTGCCATTTTCCTTAGGTTTTCGTTAGGAGAACGTACATTTCGATGGGTTTTCCTAGGGAAAACCTTATTTTCCTTGCATATTTCACGGTTTTCGTGATATTTTCTTCAGGTTTTTCGACGGTTTTCGTACCGTTTTCCTGAGGTTTTCGTTAGGAAAACGCACGATACCTGGGGTTTTGTTGAGAAAAAACTGCTTTCTTTACATTTTGGACGGACTTCGTGCTATTTCTCTACGTTTTCGTGAGGAAAACCTATGCTACCTTGGTTGTTGTTGCTGTTGTTGTTGCCGT
>BGNK01000412.1:0-80552 GCA_003297005.1 Symbiodinium sp. clade A Y106
AACGACTCAGCCATACAAATGTTACGTATGCCGGGACAGTCTCTTTCTTCAGCAGAGCACAAGGTGGACGACTTCTACACGAAGATTAAGGTTGCAATGGCATATGCAGAAACAAAGTACTGCACTGCATAGGCAGTGCGGCTTTGATCGAGTTTTGGCAGCTCTCAGGGAGTACAGGTTGGACTGTTCGAATGGTACAGTTCAGATGGCCCCCAAGGATGCATTCTTGCATGACAAATGCAAGTGGATCCTGGACTGAGCTTTGAGGGAGACGGCAGGGCAACAAAGAAGTTTGCCAATGGGTGCGGGCAAATAGGGGGGGGCGGCGTAAGTCTAGGGTTTAGGGTTTAGGGTTTAGGGAACCCTAAACCCCCAAGCCCGCATCCCCGCCGAAACCCCTGAACTCCTGAATCCTAAAACTACAAAAGTTCTAAACCCCTAAGTCCCTAGACCCAAAACCTCCAAACCCCCCAAACCCCAAACCCTAAACCGTGGATTGTGTGGCTTCCGCGGAGGCAGTGGAGGCAGATTTTCAGACAGCCTTACGCCCCGAATATTTGAAGCCGAAAACCGCAAGCGCAAGCCATCCTACATGCGAAGAAGCCCAGGACCGCCAGGGTCAGAAAAAAGGGCTCTGAAACCCCAACCCTAAACCCTAACCACCCAGAAAAAGAAAAGTTTTAAGCCCCAAAAGCCCGAGGTTTCGGCTTCAGAGCTTCGACCAGGAGCGCTTCGGGCGCTCCACGAAGCTCCGGCTGCTCCTTGGATAACTTGGAGCCTGCTCGAGGAAGATTTGTAAATTCTGGTTTTTTTTGTGTGTTGATCGGATTTTGATTGTAACTTAAAGAGATAGGGCGCGTATATATATATATATATATATATATATATATATGTATAGATGTACACATGTATGTCAATACGTGTGTATACATCTCTTTCCGTCCGTCCGTCCGTTCGTCCGTCGGTCGGTCGGTCGGTCTGTCTGCGTGTCTGTTTGTCTGTCTGTCTGTCTGTCTGTTTGTCTTTTTGTCTGTTTGTCTGTCTGTCTGTCTATTTGTCTGTTTGTCTTTTTGTCTGTCTGTCTGTCTGTCTGTAAATAAGTGGATATGCATAAACACGCACAAACACACACTTCTTTACTCGCCGTAAGAGAACTCTTGCAATGTGTCCAAACATTCCCGCCGGATCGGCATCTCTTGGATGCACAGCCTGTTCTTGAGCCCTTGCAGAAAATATGTATGCCTGTGACATCCTGTGACATAATAGTCAGAGATGCCCAAAAGGATCTTCACCCTCATCTTCATCTTCCTTTTCATTTTCATCTGTATCTTCATCTTCATTTTCATGCTCATCTGCATTTAAATCTGCATCATCATCATGACCGCCATCATGACAATCATCATGACCATCATTCTGACTATCACCGTCACCATCACCATCACCATCATCATCCTCATCATCATCACCATCATCATCATCATCGTCATCCTCATCATCATCCTCATCATCGTCGTGATCATCAACATGTCATTCATGTTGAAGCGCATTGTTTTCAGCCATCTTTGAGCCGCCTTTGGTTTTGCTTTGCCCAGGCTGAGAGGTCGGAGGAAGCCCTCACAGAGGGGCCTCGAGTTCAAGACCCTGGGCTCTTGTTAAGGGATGTATAAGGGACCTAAAGGGCTCAACAAATGGTTCCGTTACGGAATGTATAGGGGGCCTTTGTTAAGAATTTCATTTCAGGTTATCAGAATCGGGATCCTTTTTGTAAATACCAGAGGTCTATAGTAACCGCAACTGTCGGACGCCGTGCATTGTCTCGACGTCAAAAAAGATTTACGATAAATCATAAGGTTTCCTTGCTGTGGTAGCTTAAGTTCCTGCAGAAGAATCCAGGACTTTCTTGTCGCCCTCCTTGACCTTCGATTGGTCCGGTGAGCGGCTGCAAGTGGCGAGGTGCAATGTCTGCAAAGTCCGTATATAGGCTGACTCGGAGTTTCGGATGGCATGTGGTGTTTTGGCCAAGGGACCCCAACACCCTGCCTGAAACTCCGAAAGAAACCCCGCTTCCTCTGTCCTAAGCTGCTCCAATAACCATTTTGGCCTTACTGATCACTGCCTGCTCTCAGGGCAGACGTGTCGACCCAGCAGTTCGCAGCTGATGAGATGACCAGCGCGATCGCTGGTAGCCTGGCACCAGGGAAGCCTTTTCTCTAAACCCCAAACTCCTACGTCTGCTGCAGGACGCGTAGAACTGCACTACGAATGCTGGTTGTACACCACTTTGGACTTGGACTCCGGCGACGAATGTGCAATTTTGGTATGATGACGGAAGGTGCTGTCGCAGTCTGCTCTTCACCCCCTCTAATGACTGTTTGGTATCCGTCCATCACTTTTTGAGCTGTAGCCGCCATCCTTGCCCTGTGCCCTGAGTCCTACACCCCGAAGGCTTCAAACGCAAACCCTGAAATTTTAAACCCTAAACCTTTACCTGAACCAAAGACGACTGAGGTGCCAGCCCAGCCACGACATGGCAAGCAGCTATGGCGCGTTACACGTATGGTGCTGTCCTTAGTGGGCATATAGGACATATCATCCCCAGAAACTATGTCAGTAACTCTGCCATATAGGGGGTTTCAGCACTTTGGTGCTTGCCACAGTTTCAAGATCAGGCTTGAAAGCAGGGAAACCAATCACGGGTGGTAGCAGCCCTTACCAGCCAAGTGAGTCCCGTTGAATAATTTTCACACCTTCTCCCAGCCTCGCAAGGAGGTCTGCTTCACTCAACCCCCTAAACCCTAAACCCTAGGGCCTAAACTTTAGAGTCTCCATTGTTTTTTCAGAGATCTTCCGAACTGAGCTGGCAACCCCTGAGAGGCGTGGTGCGTGGCCCCGGCTGCAGAAGTCATGGCATGGCGGTTCAGGGTTGCCTCTTAAGGCTTGCGGGTTTAGGGTCAGAGGTTTAGGGTTTGGGGTTTAGGGGTTTAGGGTTTAGGGGTTTAGGGTTTAGGGGTTTAGGGTTTGGGGTCAGAGGTTTAGGGGTTCAGGGTTTAGGGGTTTAGGGTTTAGGGATTTAAGCTTTAGGGTCAGAGGTTGAAGGTTCGAGTTTACTTGAGGGTCGACAAGTGACAAAAGATGCTCATTTAAGTGAAACAGAAACGGGGTATTGATGTTGAGCATGGTTGTCATTATATCGATGCTGACACGTCGTGTAACCGCAAGATTGGTGCTGAAGATAGCAACAGCAGTAGCCAATCATCCTTCTGCGCGCGAAAGATCGAAGAGCTCGGCTGCTGTTCACGGCTTGGAGTTTAGGGTTGAGGGTGTAGGGATACCTGGTTTTGTGGGTTTCTTTTTGCAGGGCTTACAAGAAACTTGCTTGAATTCCTAGTAAGCATCCTTCTATAATTCCAAATCTCTTCCAGCCCCAGAAAGACAAAAGCAGCACCCTTGAATAACCCAAATTCTATATAACCGTCCTACACACCCTTCACGAACCGCTGCAAGAACTCTGCAGAACCACGACAGGAACCGGAAAAGATGCCTTACAGAAGTCATAGGGACCATTAATTAGGGGGTAGGGGGGAGGGAGAGTAGGGGACTATACTTCCTGAAATAGGCCTTATTAGGTCCTTATTATTGGGAATTAAGGCCCCCCACCCCCCCTCCTACCCCCCTAAGATTCCCTACGAAGAAGCCCCCATACAACCTCCAGCGGAGCCCTGTTGCCACTGAGGTCCCGCAGACCAATTCTCACGGATCCTCTCTCTGGACACCTCGGCTGTGAGCTTCAGATTGATTTTATTAGGGTTAGGGTTTAGGG
Source organism: Symbiodinium sp. clade A Y106 (assembly GCA_003297005.1). Lineage (NCBI taxonomy): Eukaryota > Dinophyceae > Suessiales > Symbiodiniaceae > Symbiodinium > Symbiodinium sp. clade A. The sequence continues at coordinate 3,821 of BGNK01000412.1, forward strand.
TTTGGGGTTTAGGGTTTAGGCTTTGGGGTTTAGGGTGTAGGGTTTGGGGTTTAGGGTTCGCCAGCGCAGCGTGGCGCCCAAGTCAACTCCCTTTATTCAGGGGGCTGCCCTGCTGCCCAACCTCGTCAAATCGGATGTTTCATATCTTCGCCGCTTCCAGCAAAATTCGAGAATGATTTCTGATGCTTCTGAATGTAACGACGTTTTCGGCAAATGTTCGTTTGCGGTCGGTGGCAGCGTGGCGCCCAGGCCAACTCTCGCTTTAAGACTTTGAGGGGGCTGCCTTGAAGTGAAAATTCGCAAAGGTTGTCGATGCTTCTGCTTGCCATCAATATTGGCTTTGGTTGACCCGATGAGTAAGGTATCTACAATTATAACCAATATTAGGGGAGCTATTTTAAGTAACCAGGGAGAAAAAGTATAAACTGTTATTTCATAATGGTTCCTTTAAGAAAATAGTATTAAAGTATGGTACTCCAAAGCCCTGTATAACTAATCCCTCCCCACGAAATTTTGAATCCCTCCCCGCGAAACCACCGAAAGCCCGAATCCTTCCCCGCGAAAACCCGAATCCTCGCACATCCCCCCACAAAAACCCGAATGGCTCCCCGCGAAGCCCGAATTCCTTCCCACGAAAACCCGAAATCGCTCCCACGAAAGTCCGAATCGCTCCCCACGAAAGTCCGAATCGCTCCCCACGAAAGTTCGAATTGCTCCCCACGAAAACCCGAATCGCTCCCCTCCCCACAAAAGCCCGAATCGCTCCCCACGAAAACCCGAATCGCTCCCCTCCCCACAAAAGCCCGAATCGCTCCCCACGAAAACCCGAATCGTTCCCCACGAAAGCCCAAATCGCTCCCCACGAAAGCCCGAATCGCTCCCCGCGAAAGCCCGAATCCCTCCCCACGAATCGCTCCCCACGAAAGCCCAAATCGCTCCCCACGAAAGCCCGAAGCGCTCCCCACGAAAACTTCCACGAAAGCCCGAATCGCTCCCCACGGAAGCCCGAATCGTTCCTCGCGAAAGCCCGAATCCTTCCCCACGAAAGACCAAATCGCTCCCCACGAAAGCCCAAATCGCTCCCCGCGAAGCCCGAATCGCTCGCCCATGAAAACCCGAATCGCTCCCCACGAAAACCCGAATCGCTCTGGAAGCCCGAATCGCTCCCCACGGAAGCCCGAATCGCTCCACACGAAAGCCCGAATTCCTTCCCACGAAAGCCCGAACCGCCCTCCACGAAAGCCCGAATCGAATCGCTCCCCACGAAAGCACAACTCCACGAGAACCCGAAAACGTCGCCACGAAAGCCCAATCGACAGGTCCTTCGAATGAGTTTTGCTTAAGGCTTAGCTGGTGCTGGTTTATTAAAGGTTTGAGTAAATTGGTTTGAATTTCTATTGACGTTGCTTCTGGCAATGAAAACTAGAAAATGCTGCGCTGGCGCACAAGGGCGCAGCCCCAACAGTTTAGGGTTTAGGGTTAGTAAATCTCAAAAAGTTGGAAACTGGGTTAAGGACAATTAGTGCTGGGATTCACTATACCGTACTCTTAAGGATTGAGGCTATTCGGTTTCCAACTTTTGGGCTTCTACTGTGGATCCCTAAACCTAAATTCCCACATATTCCTAAGCCCCAAACCCGAAACTTTGAAGCCCTCAAGCCTTACTCCCATAAAGCCCCAAATCCCAAAACTCCCACAATGATGCAGTTTAGGGTTTGAGGAGTTCTGGGTTCAGCGTTTAGGGTCTGATTAAGCTTAGGCTCCGAGTTTGTGGGTTTGGGGTTCAAGCTTTGGGTTGCGGTGTCTGGTACGGTTGATGGTCAAAATCCTGCATTACCTTAAGGACCCTAAACTATGGGAATTACGGAAAATTTCTTATTATGGGTAATGCAGGATTGTGACCATCAACAGTATCACTAGCGCTGGGCCCCGCTCTCGCTGGCGATTTTCCGCTTGGTCTGTGAATTTTTCGATTCCGAGAGATTTCGAGGTGCAAGGCTTCAGGTGTCCTATTTGGGAGTTTCCGAAAATAGGGTACCCCAATATAGCACCCAAAATAGTAGGATCCTTATTGTAAGGACCCCAAAATTAGGTACCCCGAATTTTCGGAAACTCTAAACTCTAAACCCTTTGTAGAACCCTTTTTGACCCCTTTAAGGAACCCTTAAAGGATCCCTAAGATTGATGTTGACCATGGAAACTCCTGTTTGGCTGTCGGATCAGTTTGATCGTATTCACTCCGAGGCTTGTCTACCCCTGCCCCAAGGGCTGCGTGGTCACGCGGCCGCACTTTCATCACAGGGACCCTTAGGGGGGTTAAGGGGGAGGGGGGTAGGGGACTATACTTCCTTAAATAAGCCTTATTAGGTCCTCATAATGGGCATTAAGCTATGATTTGAGTTCGGTCCCAGCTCTTCTGCATTGTGTGGCAGACGTCCGGCAAAGTGACAGGTGCACATCTTTGCGTGTAATATAGGGGCTTTTATAATTACTTATACTATTTGGGCTCCCTATTATAACTATACTATGGTATAATATGCCCCGAAACCCTATTCTAATTATCAACGCCCCGATATTACATGTGTGCCGCGGCTTTGTCACGGCAATTAGGCCGCCGTGAGGCACAAGTTGGCAAAGGCTCCTACCCACTTACTTTTTGAGAACCTTAAACTGTTAGAAACCACTATAAAGTATGTTATGTATCTGTATGTGTGTTTAGATATACACATATACACATATACATACATACATACATACATATATATATATATATATACACATACATATTGATGTATATGTATATGTCTATGTCTATGTCTATGTCTATGTCTGTACGTATCGGTATCTAAGTTTATGTCTATACCTGTATCCATATCTCTAGTCATATATATATATGTACACACATATTTATCTACATCTCTATAGATCGATATACATATATGTGCATATATGTATATAACAACATCTAGATGTAGTTCGATATCTGTATCTGCAGGTTTTAATAATTATACCTCCATCTATACCTAAGTCTATATCAGTCTATATCTACACCTTTTTCTAGCTATAGCGTTATATCTGCATCTTTGTACACTAACTGATACATAAGCAAAGAAATCGCACAAAAGCCTTCCATAGTATGGTCTTTGGGCCCAAAAGCCTTAATATATGAGTCCTTAGAGCTTCAGGGGTTAGCAAGATCCCAGCCTAAACCCTAAGCCCTGAACCCCAGCTAGATCCCTTTAAAGGAACCCACGCATAGAAGGTCAGTATTCTGCAGAAAGACTTAAAAATGCAGGCATCAAGAACCAGGGGGCCGGCAGTAGAGTAGGTAACCTTTAACCTTTTTGGGGTAGTATAATCCCTATATAACCCTTGTATTATGAAAAAGGTTAACCTTTAGTTCCCCATGATACCCGACAAGTCGGCCCGACAAGTAGGGTGATGTCCGAGGAGTCCGGATCTGTATGCGAGCCTTGTGCTCCTGGATACTTCCGTGCCGCCGACGGCAATGCGTGCCAGAGGCCACCACAATGTACCAGGGTTTTGGGTTTAGGGTTTAGGGTTTAGGGTGTAGTTTGCGAGAGACGAACACTTGACATGCAGGCATGGCTTGCGTGTGAGGCTCGGTTGTTCCTTGGGCAACATATCCACTAACACCCTCTCCCGCATGACACATAGTCTTCGGCTGATTAGGGTTATCACTTCGAGAACTCTGGTATATGCGCGACCCAAACAAACCGTTTGTGGTGTCGTGAAAGGCGAAGGTTTTTTTGTCGCCCCAAGCACACTCTTGATTGCGAAAGGCCCCTTCCGCTGAATGCATGCATGCAAGAAGCTGCTCTAGCTGCGGCAATGTAATGTAGGAACCTGATTAAGAAACCCTGGGCCCATAATCCCAAAATAGTAGGATTCATATAAGGAACCCTAATAAAGGCCCAAGGTTTCTTAATCAGGTTCCCACATTAAGCGACACCTCTTTCTAGACATACCTTGGCAACCCCGCGCTTGGACACATCGAGGCTGGCCGCCTTGCTTGCCGCTGCCAGTTTAGGGTTTAGGGTTTAGGGAGAATGCCTGAAACTGCTCTTTCCCTTTCTCTCGCGAGATATAGCCGAGATTAAACCCCTGCACACTCTCCTTATGATTCTTTCTTCTTATTTTAGAAGTATCGTTCTCCACATTACTACTACTATTGTTCTTCTTATTATTGTACTTCTATTAGTTTTCTGATTAAAAGCAGGTGCCCTGTGGGCTTCTACCAGGATCAGTGGGCTGGGAGCCAGTGCTTCGAGTGCCTCGGAAAGAGTTGGGGACGGGCTTTGGAGGCCTTGGAAAATTACATGATTTGGTATAGAAAAAAGCATAGTTCAAACAGTATAGTATGGTACAGCATAGCATAGTATAGTACCTATTCTAAATATTAAGGCCCTTACATAAGCAGTGCCAGTGCGATCTAAACGGTTCTAGAAGACTGGGCTCCCCACAGCCTGGGCATTCGTTGGACACATTGGAAGTATACTGCCTAAGCCTTTGACCCATGAGCGACAGCTCCGTGCCAGATACCAGTCCACGTTCGACTCTTGCAGCTGTAGGGCTCGGCCTAGGTCGTTCGGGTAACAGAGAATGGTGTCTTCTTTATCACCACTTCGTAATGCCCTTGATTTGTCACAAGGTGCCCTGAGGGCGCCACCTGTGCCGCCAACGGGACGGATGCACCGGTGGCGAATTATGGCTGCCTGATTGCGTGAAATAGCGTTTCTGGGGGCATCATTTCTAAGTTCATGGTGCTGGTTCTGGTTTTGATTGCTGTGCCGTCGTTTTCCGAGAGCCCAAGCACATCCCTTGCAAAGAGGAGATGTGGGCCCGCTTCGGCTGTCTTGGGCCCACTTTTACAACCCTAAACCCTAAACCCCTAAACCCCTAAACCCTAAACTCCATACAGTCAAAGCTTCCTGCCCGGCGATGGGGTTCCCGTCTTGAAGCCAGTCTGGGCTCAAGGGTAAGGGACTCTATGGTTTAAGATTTAAGAGTTTAACATGTCGAAAGTTTCGGGTTCAGGGTTTAAGGGTTTAGGGTTTAGGGACTCTATGGTTTAAGATTTAAGAGTTTAAGGTTTCGGAAGTTGCGGGTTCAGGGTTTGAGGGTTTCAGGAGGGTTTCGGGTTCAGTCTTCGCAGCTTGAGCTGCTGGAAAGCTCGTGACCTTGAAACAAAACCCTAAACCGTAAAACCCCTAAGATCCCTAAAACCCTATAACCTATAAGCCCTATAATAGATCCCTGAAGGGAACCCTTATAGTGCCTTTTAAAGGAACTCTAAAACCCTAAACCCTAAAACCCTAAATCCTAAAGCTCTGCGTAGCGAAGGTTGGTTCCTCGAGAAGGGGGCGACTGCCCTTCCTGCGACTCCTGGCAGAAAAATCTAGTCTAGGGGCCTTAAGTATTAGAATAGGGCTGAACGGGTCTATAACGGTTCTATTGTAGGGCTTCGCGAGGTATAGTGTAGGGCCCTCAATAATTAGAATGAGGTTCTATAATAAGTGTTCTAGAAGAGGTAGCATAAGGGTTGCTGCACAGGGTTCTAAAGTCTAGGGAAGGAACAGTTACGGGTAATTATTCCGACCCCTAAACCCTAAACCCCAAGCCCACCAAGCCCTAAACCCAAAGACTCCAAACCCTACACCCTAAACCCTAAATCCCTAAACTCTAAACCCTAAATCTTTAAACCCTAAACACTAAAAACCCTAAACCCCTAAACCCTAAATCCCTAAACCCTAAACCCTAAATCTCTAAACCCTAAACCCTAAAACCCTAAACCCTTAAGCCCTAAACCCTCAATCTCTAAACCCTAAACCCTAAAACCCTAAACCCCTAAACCCTAAACCCTAAAACCCTAAAGCCCTAAACCCCTAAGCCCTAAACCCTCACCGGCAACCCTGCGCCCTCCTAAGCCTATGTTATTCGAGGGGGTGCCGGGGGCCATGGGTCCAGAGTCTCCAGTATCCCTTAATTAAGGAATACCTAGGGTAAGGGCTCTTCTAAGGGATCTATAGGGTTTATGGTTTAGGGGATTCCAATATCCCTTAATTAAGGAATATGCCTTTAATCATATTGGGGATCCTACTATAATTTAAGGCATATTCTTTAAAAAAAAGGATATTGGAGTCTCTGGGGGTCAGGTAGCTTTTCGCCGTTCCTTTCGCCGAGTGGTCCGGGTGTCCTGCAAGCTGAAAGGTCCTTTCGTTGTCCGGTTTGGGGTTTAGGGTTCAGGGCTTAGTAGGGTTTAGGGTTTCGGGTTTAGGGTGTAGGGTTTAGGGTTTAGGGTTCCCAGGTTTAGGAAAGCCGGCTCAACGATTGCCACAGAGTCGCCACGAGGACTATGGGGCCGTAGGAATTCGAAAAGGGTTTTGGGGCTTGCTTATACCCCCAAGCCCTATTCTGATTATTAAGGCCCCTACCCTAAACCCTTATTGTAGCCATTATAGTAACCCTTTGACCCCTTTAACAGCAACCCTTTAAAGGAACCCTAAACCCTAAACTGCGACTCCAAACTAAACCCTTGCCATGGAGTCTCCGCGAGGAACTATGAGCTCTTCAATGGTGCGTCTGCCTGCTCGATCTTTCCGGGCGGAGGGCTCCACATCTTCCCTTCATCGGAGCTTTGGAATCGCAGTTTAGGGTGTAAGGTTCCTTTAAAGGGTTCCTGTTAAAGGGGTCTACAAGGGTTACCATAAGGGCTACTATAAGGGTTTAGTTTTTTCGGGGCCTCAATAATCAGAATAGTGCTTGGGGTGTATTACTAGAATTAGATGAAGGAATCCACAAAATAGTACTGGTACTTATTCAGGCCCCCATAATAGGGTGACCTGCGTAATTAAGACAACAAGCCCTGTACTTCCCAGAGTCACCGACTTGTCCACTGAGATTGCATCCCTTTAGGCATACTCCGCATGACATTGGCATACTTTTGCTGTTTTTCGAATCTGTATATATCTTTATAACCACAAGAACTATATACCTATATATACACACACTGTATGTATGTATGTATGTATGCATGCATGCATGGATGTATGTATGTATGTATGTATGTGTACATATATATATATATTTACATATGTATATATATATATATATATATATATTTAAATTCTGTGGAGAGTGGCACGAAGCGCTGTCCCGGAAGTCCAAGGACTTGAGCGGCTGGAGACTCAGAGCAGCCGCAGCCAAGGGGAGCAGGGCTGCGCGTGAGGCTTGCTGTATCCCGAGCCGAACAGAACCGCAAACTTAAACCCTTCACCAGCCCCTGCAATCCGCGCTACCTACAACCTCAGCCCCTGAACCACCCTGAAACCTCAAGCCCTCAACCCTAACACCCAAAGCCTAGTCCTTCAACCTTTATGAAACAGCCGCCATGGAACCCTAAACCCTGAACCCCTAAACCCGAAACCCTTAAACATCCCTGAACCCTCAACCCTCGAGCCCCTTTTGGAACTCTGCACTCTCTGCTAAGGCTGGGATGCCACCAAGCAGATACCGCTTTGGAGCCTGTATCGTTGCAAGCCTGCGGAGATTTGCCACTGGGTCTGACGAAGGGTTTAGGGATTAGGGATTGGGAGAGAGAGAGAAGAGAGCGAAATAGATAGATAGATAAGATTAGATTAGATTAGGTAAAATTGGACTAGATAGAGCAGATTCGATAGAGTAGGTCTTTCACATGGATTGGATAGGTTAGATGGATTAGATAGATTAGATAGATTAGATCGATGAAACAGATTAGATAGATAGAGAGACTGATAGATAGATAGTAATGTATATAGAACATGTATGTATGTGTATGCATATATACACATGTTACTACCAGTACGTACTGTTACTGTCAAATCCTCAGTCATTTAGTCAGGGTAGTACTGCGAATACTGCCAATAGTCTCATTGCTGGTCGGACCAAATTCAGCACTGCTGCTTCAAAGCAAGAACATTCTTCTTGTTGTCACAGTTAGCATGATCATACTGTTTCCAGTTCAACCTCAAGTATAGCAGCAAGACTTCTACTGACAGAAGAATGTCAAAATCGCAGTCTGCTGTACAGTGACTTTTCATAGGCCACGGGTGGAAGCATTGCAGCTGCCTGCACTCAAGATGCTGCAGTATGCCGTCACGAATCAAAGAAAAACTAAAGCTCCAAACCGAAGCCTTAAACCCAAGGCCCTAAAGAAGCCTCAACCCAAGCCTTAACAAAAGAGCTGCTTTCTTGCTTCCGGTCGTTGCATCTTAGGTCTTGGCAGCAACATGTGCGCGGAGGGCCACGAAGGTGTGTACTGCGCCAGCTGCATGCCAGGATACAGCCGCTACCTGCCGCTCGCCTTGCAGGAAGTTCTTGACTTAGTGGGGTCCCATCAGCACGGGGTTTAGGCCCCAAAAGCCTAAACCCTAAACCGCTGAGCCCTAAACCTTTAACCCAATACCTATGTGCCGGAAAGAACCACAAACCTGGCGTTTGGGGGTTTAGGGTTCAAAGTGCCCATGTTCTTCGAGGCAGTCACAGCAATAGCACGCCCAGAGCGTGAGGCCCCAACTCAAACTCAAGCCTTGGGGAAGAAGCAGAGGCAATGCGGATTGCTTGAATCAAAGGGCACCTTCACCTGACGCAATATAGGGGCTGAAATAATTGCCTATACGATTTTAGGGGTTCCTTGTTCTAATTATAGTATCATGGGCCCCAAAACCCTATTCTAATTATTAAGGCCCCTATATTAAAAACCCTGGGCCCTAAACCCCAAGCGCGAAGCCTTTAAACCCGAGGGCTCAGGGTTTACGGCTTGAGGCCATGCTTGTGAGCCTCTGCGTTTTGGAGTCCTTACGTAAATCCTAGAATCCTAGAAGCCTTAACAAACCCTGGAAAGCCTCAATCCAACAAGCCAAGCATGTCCAAGCATAAAGTCCGAAACCCAAAACTGAAACCCTACCTAAACCCTAAACCCTAAACCCTGAACCTTGAATCGTAAATGCCAAGCCCTAGTCCCTAAACCATACTTGAAGGATCATGGGACTTAGTAACTGGCGTTATAAATAAGGTAACTATACTTATATCTACTTATAACCCCAATTAAGGTACTTATAACCTTACTTACTAAGTCCCATGATCCTCCAAGCATACCCTAAACCCTAAACCCTATACATCCCTTTAAGGAGCCCTTTAAGGAACCCTAAACCATATATCGGATCCTTCTGCCTTTGCCCTCAGGCGCTTCACCCAGGTTTGCGAGGCCCAGCGGGCGTAAACTCAAGGGCCAACTGCGGTCTGTTGCTGTTCAGGGTTGGGGCGAGGGAGGTTTGGGGGTTTTAGGTTCTGAGAGTGTTTCTCGTGCGTGTTTTCTCTTGATTCTGGGTTGATTTTCTTCGGGCTCAGGGCATTGGTGCCAGGGTTCAGGTGTGAGGATTCAGGGCTGCAGGGATTTTCAAGCCGTCTGGGAAGAGTTCACCTGCTGCCACGGCTCATGTCATGTGGCTGAATGCACAGGCACGCTGATTTCTCTGGCTTGTAAATAGCACTGCACTGGGCACCCCAAACCCTACAGCCCCTAAACCCGAAACTCGAAACCCTGATCATCACCCAAAAGAGCTAGGCCCCAGAGCGCTTGACTCCAGACTTCTGAACCTGGAGGGTAGGAGGACAAAGGCTCATAGCAACCCATACAGCCTTGCAGAGCTTTTCTACGTAGAACTATTATAGAGCTATTTTGAGAACAATCCTGAACGGGGAAGCCTAAACACTAAATCCTGAATGGTAAACCTCGAAGGGGTAGAGGTGGAGCTATCGGTAGCTAAAAGCAACCGGGTGAGGGGGTGAGCTTCGGCTGTGCGAAACTATGCCAAAGGAAGAATATCGCTAGTATGCGAATGATCCCGTACCGGCCCTGTCCTGATTCTTCTTTCCAAGAAGGATTGTTACGGTGATTGTGACTCTTAGGACAACTGTGCTTGTCGTGAGGACTCTTGCTGCAACTGTGTCTGTCATGATGTCATCCCATGGTGTGTTTGGGCATCTACGAGTGTTCCAGCCGGCATGCCCAGCCGGAGCAACATTCGTAACGACGAATGAACCCACAGTTCGGTTCAGAGAAAGGCGTGTCCCGACCTCCTGCAGCAGTTAGCGATTTGCGCTGGCGTGGCTCCTTGGTTCCAGAAGCATTTGCAGGGGTTGAAACGCAGTCCACTCGGACTTGTTACTAAGTTACGGTAGAAGCAAGTATCAAACCATTCCCACCGAAGATGTATCAAACTAAAACAGCAGATCTGCATTGTCGCTTTCCGAGACAAGATGTACGTTGGTTGTTTTTTGACCATTGAAATAAAGCTCGTAAATAGGGGACCTTGATTGTAATATTAATCCAGATGACTATGATGAAGCAGACACAGGGATTGCCCTTAACCTCCGTGAAAGATTTACACAAGATGTAGCATTACCAGGAGGTGCTTCCACTAACATTTGTAAACTCTTTGAACTTAAGAATTGCTTCGTTTCCTGTGATATTTGCACTCTTGGTAATAATCTAAACAATGAATATGTTAAACATCTTTTACAAGGAAAGGGACTACCAATTACTTATACAACATATATTACTCAATCAGTAGCAGGATACGCAGATATCAGCGTTCCAGTTATTCGTTCCATTTCTAAACTTGTTGCTTCTTTGATCACCTTTTACAGAACCGACCAACCAAGTTTAGGTTATGAATCTACTAATAAACGATTTTGTGGATTTTATCACCCCCATCAATCACACGACAGTTTAGTGGAAGGAACCTACGACATCAACAAAGATTAGAGTTTCAAATTCAATTAGGTTCTAAATTATATCAGAGTATCCTTGTAATTCACTCTCTCAATGTTTCTGTCATTTAAGAAAGCGTGAAACCTTCCAGTATTTCGTCAACATAATATTTCACTTGATTTTAAACAGTATCGTGACCATCAATTTATTTTTGGATTTAGTTTTGAACGCGTTCCAGATAGTTAGGGGTATAAACACTCGCGCAGGTCAACAAATGCTTATACGGGTTGAACCAGCAGCAGCAACAATTCCTGTTGATGATATGCCAGGTGAGATGTTTGTCACGATGCTTTCGGAGCAGATAGTTGAAATAAAAGATTTGGGTCTGAAAGTTTTTGATTAAATAAACGAAAGAATATGAAGAAAAGAAATTATCTATTTAATTAATATAATGCCATTAACATTAAATAATACAAACACACTAACAGCAGATAATGTTGTAGTCAGTGGAACGAATTTAAGTGACCTATATGCTACAACAACAGAACTCAATGATATAAACAACACAGCAGAAGTAACAGCAAGCGCCGACGCAATAGCAGTTTTAAATTAAACACGAAACAATTACAAGGTTTTAATAATATTCATGCTATAAATACTGATTTAACTGATAATTATCAAACAAACGTAACATTAAGTAGCAACTTTTACGCTCAAACGGAGACAGATACAACATTTACTAACCTTTATACATCACAGATAGACACAAATTTATCAACTAATTTTCAAACTAACACGCAACTTCAAACCAACTACTATAATAAAAGTCAAGTAGATGCTAAGAACTGGATAGATGCTACATCATTAACCCCACATGCTTTAACATGAACACTCACAACAATTTATTACACAATCGCGCAGACACAAGCAAATTATTATCATAATACTTAAAATGATGCTAATATTGGTGGAGGCGGTTACACAGATACAGAGATTGACTCGCTTTAAGAGTTCCATTAAGTGACTTCACAAACCGATTTAGCGCCAATCCTATTATTGATTGTTCCGCCCCTACAGTTTTTCATAGTGGTTTAACATTAAATAACTCAACGATAAATATACCGCCAGTAGCAGGGTTAGTTTTTAGCAACCAGACGGGTGGAGTCGGCAAAGTTTTAGCGGAGTTTCAACACGCTACTAGTTATAGAACTTTACAAGGTGATAAAATATTTTGTAACAACACAGGTGACGATGCGATTAAACAATTAGGTTTAACTAATAACAACGCAGGGTATAAAAGGAGCGGCAAAATAGCAGTGCCGACGGTTGGTTTAGTAGTAGAAAATACAGCAGATGCTAATTTATCATTTGCAGTTGGAAATACGGATAATTACATAACTTTTAGCAATGATAGTATTGATTGTTATAATTCTGTTGGTGACACTGGTAGAATATTAAATTTAAATGCTAATGCTAATCAATATGTTAAATCACATTCGTTATTCGTAGATACAGGAATAGAAACATAAGAGTTAGAGACACACAGGGAGTATTTGAATTCAGAAACAGGAATTTTAGATGTATGAACCCAGCTAATCCAGCAAATGGGACAGAGATGATATTGCACGACACAGGAGGAGATTATAGATTACGTAGAGGAAGTTCAACAACAGCAACGGTAGGAATAGGAAGACAGTATAATTTTTCATATCATTTAACGGTAGGAGGTATATCAAATTTTAATGAAACACGCGTTGAAAATGAAGCGACGTTTTTAGGACAACAGCTATTAAGCACTGATGGAAGAATTTTTCAATTAGCGGACGCCAATAATTCGTTAAATGTAATATCAAGAGAAGAGATTAACTTTTCATTACAGACGGATAGAACGACAGACCATACCACTGGCACCATTGTGTTACAATTAAATGACACTAACGGCATTACATTAAATAGAGCAGTTACAAATAATTCAACTTCTCATAGTATTGGTAATATCGTTGGTGAGGCAGATATTATTAGTTGGGGTAAGTTTAAGTTACAGAACAGCGGTGAAATTAGGGAAGTATTTGTTAGACAATATAAGATGTATGTAAGAAACGGTGATAGTTTAGGTGAACTGAATTTAACAATAGGTCTAGAAAGTAGCATGCCTGAAATTCAATTAGCCGATGGAAAAGTAAATCTATTAGGTAATCTTGAAGTAACATAGACGACGCAGGAGCGCAGAAAGTAACAATTTAAAACCCAAATGACAACGGATGGATTAGATTAAGCAATAGCGGATTATCAAGGTTAGATGCTACAACAACAGGCGTTGATATATACGGTGTTTTAACAACAACAGGCAACGCAGATATTGGAGGAAATTTAACATGTGTTGCTTTAACTGAAACATCAGACGCTAAATTAAAAGAAAGCATTAAAGTCGTAAATACGAAATAATGTTATAAAGCAGTTAAGTATATTAAGCCGAAAACATACAACTTTATTAAAGATGAGGACAAGAAAAGCAATATTGGTTTCATAGCAGACGACATAACAAAACGCTAAATGCCTTCGGAATTTGACAATATCATATATTATAATGATGAAGGTATAAAACTATTAGCGTTTAATAAAATGGCGGTTGTTCCTTGGGGTTGTGTTCAAGAAATGCGAAAGGAAATAACATATTTAAAAGGCGAAATAACGAAATTGAAAGGTAAAGGTGAAGATAAATAACTATGTATATTAATATATAATGCCTCGTTTAGATGAACAAAATTAGTCAAAAACTAGACGAGCAAATACAAAGGGTGAAGAAGGACTTAATCACCTTCAACTCCATTCAAAACACCATAGAAAAGACCGAAGCATTAGAAAAGAAAGTGGAAGAACTTAAGAATAAAAGTACATGTAGCAATAATGGCAAGTGTATGCCGTGTAACTTATGCTCCTTTAGCTTGTTTTGATTAATAATATCAATATTTTAACATTATTACTCAATTACTAATTTAGCGTCAAAACGTTTATAAAACATTTCATTTGCATCTCCCTTCATTAGGTTAATAAATAAGAAACTGTAAGGTTCTTCCGTTGCTAGATTATATACCTCTAACATTAGTTTCTTTGCTTCTGCCAAGTTTTTAGTGTCTGCCACGGACGACTTCTTAATCAACATGGCGCTTAACTCCTCCACCATTGTTTCAATCTCTTTATAGTTCCTTAACCTAAAGAAAAACAACTGAAGACTATTAACGCGGAGGATAGGACTTAAGGCGTTAAGTTTTTGCGTGGCAGTGATTATACAGCATCCGTTGTGTCTGCCTCTAACATAAAGTTGATTTAACAATGGGCTATTGCATGAGAAAGATTTTGAGTCAGCGAAGTCATCCACTATTATTAGTATTGAAAATAACTTCTTGTGGTCATTCTTCTGCTGGTATTCAATGACTTTATGCTGTTGTTTTATCACCTCTTCTAGTTGTTCTCGTATGTATTCATCAAAGAAGCATTTTTCCTTTTCTAAATCCACCTTCAGTTCGTCCTGTATGTATTTCTTAACTGGTGTCCAATTACTATCAACTGAAATTGAAGGTGGCCAAACATATATTCTCTCAAAAACATTTCTAGAGATGTCTAATATCTTTGACTGAAGTAATATTCCTTTTCCTGAACCGCTAGGTCCTGTTATTATTTGAGAAAATGGTAATCTGGGTGCTACATCGTAGTTAGATTGTTTGAACTCATATTCTTTTACATTAACTGGTTTGACTGTAGGTGTAATCATAATTAATAATAAATAGATGTATGTTATCATTAAAAGTATATGGAAGAAAGTAAAATAACATATGCTGAGTGTGTTGAGGTAATTAATGAAATAGAACGATAGAGCAAATAATCGCCCCTCCTTAATATCGTAGGTGTTGCCATAGTCTTTTAGAATTGGTTAAGGCAGTCGTTATTTATTTGAAGAATAAGAAGAAATCTAAATAATATAAATGTCGGATAAAAGTGATGACAGCGACAAAAAGAAAGGTCTTTTTATCAATGCTCAAGGTGTGTCTTGTATCCCTTGTAGATGTAAGAGACAGTCATATCATAAAGAAACTAAAACAGTGAAAGAAAACAATGTAAGAACGACTAACGTAATTGAAGACAGAAATAATTTAAAATTTGGTGGTCGTCGCGTATCGCCTGATGAGAACAGCATATTTAGAACCGATAAGCAAATGGGAAGCGTTGAAATATGCGATAGGGGATAGAGTAAAAACCAAATTACCCCCGAAGAACTAGAGCAAACGCTAGAAGTCACCGAGACAGACACTGATTATATTAAGAAGGAGATAGAGAGGTTAGAGTTGGATATTAACGAATTGAAACTTAAAATTAATAAGACAATTGTTTAGTAATATAAATATATGGGTTGTTTGTGTTTCAATAAAGCAAAGAAAGAAGCCACCAGTGCTTGGTTAATTGAAAGAAGAAAGATAAGAATGTATAGTGCTAGGTTAAGTGCTTTTATAGATGAACTAGAGGATTACCCGCATTTAAGCCAGTATAAGAAACGATTTAAATTGTTGTTTGAATTTTCTCAATTACTTGAATTGTTAAAATAATTGCTTAAAGTTTTTTTAAAATGTATATTTGACAGTGTATAGTTCAGCGTTAAGTCCCAAACATCATTTCTTGACCCCGCGTGTCGCTATACCATAAGCATATCATAAGAGTATGGCAATGGTTAATTAATTTGGAATTATTTTTGAAATATTGCCTGTCCCCCCCACGGCGCCCTGCAAATGTTCTAATATTATTTAATATTAGAAGATTTTCTCAGCCTAACTGTGTCTAAAGACTAGACGTATTAATATAGTAAGATGGAGAAGCGAGTGTGTAAATCTTGGGGTGCGGCTAAAGGTATTGAAGAGTTTGACGGTTTTAAGACTTGTAGTAGGTGCCGTGAGGCAAAACGAAATTGCTACAAGAAAAATCAGAAAGAATATAACCAAGCGAGAAGAGAGGAAAGGGCAAAGGGGAGCCAATTATGCGAAGAACGCGGACATAAAATAAAAAAACGAAAACTGGGATGCTCATTTCCATTATGCATTACATCCGAACTCGGAACTAAATGTATTATTGAAAGGGTATTTAACAAAATTCGGCAATTTAAGGAAAGAAGGCAAACTAAACGACAAAATGCAAGCAGAAACAACGGCAGAATACGAAAAGCAGAAAAAGGGAGATACGCAAACGATTAAACGAACAGTTCTCGATAGTTGATGAAGAGGAAACACCCGAACCCCAACCTGAACCCGACAAACCTAAACCCGATATTGATAAAGTGTTTACTCACGTCCATCAGTTGCTAATGAATGATGGGTTTCTAGAAGATTACTTTATGCTTTTTGGGAAGCACAAGGACAGAATGATTATTGAAATTCCAATTGATAAATCATAAGAAAAGAATTTCTGAAGAAAACACTTAAAGAAATAACAACTATACGTATTAAGCGCAAAATGGATTATACGAATTTAAATACGTATAAAACACAAGTGAAGTATATCAAGATGATATATGAAATGAAAATTAATGAGGTAGAGTACCTAAATAAAATTAAAGAGTTAAGAAAGTTATCTAAAGTTTATGAAAGTGTTTTTGACCAAGAAAATGTCTTGAATGTTAGGTGCGATATATCTATTTTGGAAGGTAAAATTCAGGAAAATTCAGGAAACTAATAAAACAATATTCAGACTTAATTGAACATATTGAAATACTTTGTAAGCTTGAAGGAAACAAAGACACTAAATATTTGGATGCAAAACCAAAGAACCTTGTTAATTGGAATAAGAAAAGTATTCACGACATTGAGAAAGATTATGGCGACCGAATCAATCCTAAATAAAAACCAATAATAATACTATTTTGTTGAAATACTATTATTCGTGTTTCTTATTCCTACCTTATTCCTAAACCTTATTCCTATTATAGATATTTTATTAGAGAACACCATTTCCATTTTCAAGGGTTCGGGATTTCGGGCTGGGGAATATGGGTTTTTCTATGGGGGTGCGGGTCTATGGGTTTGAGGTTGGGGTTTTTCTATGGGGGTATGGGTGATTTGATAGTATGGGTTCTTCAGGTGGGTCTTGGGTTGGGTCTTGGTGTGGGTCTTTCGCTGGGTTTAGGGCTATAGGTTGTTATGGTTTGGGTCTTCAGGTGGCGTAGGGGGGTGTGCATGGTTAGAAAATGGAAATGGTATTCACTAACTTATAATGGTATATTTCATTATCTTATGAACCTTAAACCCTATATGTATTAAAGTTTCCTGCAGTTTCAGGTCGTCGTGTCTTGTTGCCCCTGTGCCCAGCGGAGGTGGCTCTGCAGCTCTTCGCTGCTGCATGGCCGCCGGGCTGGCAAAAGGGTGATGTAGGGTTTGGGGTTGAGGGTTCAGGGATTTAGGCGTTTAGGGTTGAGGGGTTTAGGGGGTTTAGGGGGTTTAGGGGGTTTTGGGGTTTAGGGTTCAGGATTTAGGCGTTTAGGGTTGAGGGATTTAGGGGGTTCAGGGGGTTTGGGGTTTAGGGTTCAGGGATTTAGGCATTTAGGGTTGAGGGATTTAGGGGGTTTAGGGGTTTGGGGTTTAGGGTTCAGGGATTTAGGCGTTTAGGGTTGAGGGATTTAGGGGGTTTAGGGGCTTTCGGGTTTAGGGTTCAGGGATTTAGGTGTTTAGGGTTGAGGGATTTAGGGGGTTCAGGGGGTTTAAAGGTTTTGGGGTTTAGGGTTCAGGGATTTAGGCGTTTAGGGTTGAGGGATTTAGGGGGTTTAGGGGGTTTAGGGGTTTTGGGGTTTAAGGGATTTAGGCGTTTAGGGTTGAGGGATTTAGGGGGTTTGGGGTTTTGGGGATTAGGCGTTTAGGGTTGTGGTAGCAGTAGTAGCAGTAGTAGCCGTCGTCGTAATAGCAGAAGCAGCTTTAGTGAGTAGTAATAGTAGTAGTCGTCGTCGTCGTAGTCGTAGCATGTAGCAGTTCTTGTGGTAGTAATAAGAATAGTAGCAGTAGCAGTAGCAGTGGTAGAGGTAGTGGTGGCAGTAGTAGTAGTCGTCGTCATCGTAGCAGGTAGTAGAAGTAGTAGCAGCAGTAGTGGTAGTAGCAGCAGCAGCAATCGCAGCGATCGGAGCGGCATTAGCAGCAGGAGTAGCAGTGGTATTACTAATAGCAGGAGTAGTACAGCAGAAGTCGCAGCACCAGCACCAGTAGCAGACGGAATGGGTGGGTTTGGGGGGGGGGTTCGGTGGGTTTGGGTGGGTTTGCGCGGTTTTGGGCGCTTGAATTTCGATTCCGGGTGGGGAAAGGCCCAAATCACACCCCGGGGATTGAGCCCGCGACCTTGTCCAGAGTGCCTGATGAGACAGCCGCCCGCCCAATGAGCTATCCCGGCCATGGCTCAGTGGGCAGGCGGCTGTCTCACAAGCCATTCTGGGGAGGGTCGCGGGCTCAATTCTTGAGGGTGTCATTTGGGCCCTTTGCCCACCCGGAATCGAGATTTTGGGGTGACCAAGGGCTTTGGGGGCATCGGGCTCTCGTGGGATATCCGGCTCTGGGGGGACTCTGGGGGGACATCGGGTCTGAAGGCGGCGAACGTTTGGGGACCCCCTAACCACGGTACAAGAACGCTGAATACAAGCTTTAATAAGTGCTTAAAATGGCTTTAAAAAGGGTTTCATAAAGCTTCACAAAGCTTGAAGAATAAGGCTTCAATAAAGGCTTAGCTAATAAAGCTTTTAATGAGGCTCAATTGAGCAGTTGCTGAATCATGCAATTGTCATCCTTTGCAAGCATCGCAACCATCCAATCATCCATCCAGCCATCGCAACCATCCCATCTTCCATCCAGCCAATGCATGCTATTAAGTCGACCGTTCATGCGAATTCATGTTTGTTCTCAGCACAGCACAACTCAGCAGCTGTCACCAGTTCTCATAGAGATGGTAGTTGTTGTGGTAGTGGTGGCAGTAGTAGCAGTCGGCGTAGTTGTCGTCGTAAAGCAGATTTAGTGAGTAGTAGTAATAGTAGTAGTAGTCGTCGTCGTCGTAGCATGTAGCAGTTCTTGTGGTAGTAGTACGAATAGTAGCAGTAGCAGTAGCAGTGGCAGTGGCAGTGGTAGTGGTAGTGGTAGTGGTGGTAGTAATAGTAGTCGTCGTCATCGTAGCAGGTAGCAGAAGTAATAGTAGAAGTAGCAGCAGCAGCAGCAGGAGGAGGAGGAGTAGTAGTAGTAGTAGTAGCAGCAGCAATCGCAGCGATCGCAGCGGCATTAGCAGCAGGTGTAGCAGTGGTATTATCAATAGCAGGAGTAGTACAGCAGCAGTCGCAGCACCAGCACTGGGTTTGCGCGGTTTTGGGTGCTTGAATTTCGACTCCGGGTGGAGAAAGGGCCCAAGTCACACCTCGGGCATTGAGCCCGCGATCTTCCCCAGAGCGCCTCACGAGACAGCCGCCCGCCCAATGAGCTATCCGACCATAGCTCAGTGGGCAGGCGGCTGTCNCCCCATGAGCTATCCGGCCATAGCTCAGTGGGCGGACGGCTGTCTGTGGGAGGGTCGCGGGCGGGCTCTCGTGGGACATCCGGCTCTGGGGGCGCATCCGGTTCTCGCCGGACACCCGGCTCTGGGGGGACATCCGGCTCTCGCGGGACATCCGGCTCTGGGCGGACATCCGGCTCTCATAGGACATCCGGCTCTGAAGGCGGCGCGCGTTTGGGGACCCCTAGCCACGGTACAAGAAGGCTTAATAAAAGCTTTTATACGGGCTTAATATGGCTCCGTCGCAACCATCCCATCTTCCATATCCAGATTCCATCCAGTCAATGCATGCTGTTTCATTGATCGTTCATGCCAACTCATGCTTGTTCTCAACAGTTCTCAACACTTGTCAGCAGCTGTGATGGTAGTTGTTGTGGTAGTTGTACGAGTAGTAGCAGTCGTCGTAGTTGTCGTCGCAATAGCAGCAGCAGCAGATTTAGTGAGTAGTAATGGAGTAGTCGTCGTCGTCGTCGAGACAGCCAGCTCAGTAGCTGAGTCACCCCTAAACCCTGAACCTTTGACCCTAAATCTCCCCACTAATTCAACTTCACTTTTAAAGGGGAGGCTAATTTCGGGGTGGATTCGGGGCAATGTGTTTTTAGTATTGGGGGGGAGTTTAGTAAAAGGGGGAAGGGATTAGGCGTTTAGGGTTGAGGAATTTAAGGGGTTTAGGGGTTTGGGGTTCAGGGTTCAGGGATTCAGGCGTTTAGGGTTGAGGGATTTAGGGGGTTTAGGGGTTCGAGGTTTAAGGTTCAGGGATTTAGGCGTTTAGGGTTGAGGGATTTAGGGGGTTTAGGGGGTTTAGGGGTTTGGGGTTTAGGGGTTTGGGGTTTAGGGTTCAGGGATTTAGGCGTTTAGGGTTGAGGGATTTGGGATTGGAAGCTGCCAGCTGCTGCCGTTTCGGAGTCGTCTAACTTCGAAAGCTGCATCCAGAGAGGCATTCAACCCTGAAACTAGCGCTTATAGTAAGCCTTATGGTAACTCTAAAAGTAACTCATGGTAACCCTCTTAGCAACCGTATAGTAAGTCTCTCTTATAGCTACCCTAGTAGTAACCCTTATGCCGTCTAAACTCTTAACCCTAAAACCCTAAACCCTCTAAATCCTAAATCCCAAAACCTTCAACCCCTCAATCCCTAAACCTCTAAACCCCTAAACCCCTAAACCCTAAACCCCTAAACCCCTAAACCCCCAAACCCCTAAACCCCTAAACTGCCGAGAGCGCCGCTGACCATTTGCCAAGGAGCTCCGACCGAGGCCCCGTAGTGACGACGCACCGCGAATGACGTCTTTGCTGTCAGGAACTCCAAACCCCTCACCAGTTTGCCCTTGTTTGCCTGCCCTGCCCCTGCCCGTCTAGACCCCTAAACCCCTAAATCTTCAAACCGGGAAAGTTCCCAGAAGCTGCCTTGGTCCAAGGCTGTCCAGCGCTACGCTCAGCTCTGCGGAGGAGTCGAGCTGCCTGCAGGCGTGGGTTTAGGGTGCCTTTAAAGGGTACTATGAGGGTTCCTTTACGGGATCTAGAAGGGATCTAACTAGAGGGTTTAGGGTTTAGGGGTTTTGTGTATTTTTGTGTTAGGGTTTAGGGTTGTTGAGGGTTTAAGATTTTGTTAAAGGTTTCGGGCTTTAGGGTTTAGGGTTAAGGCTTTTGGGATTCACTTTGGAGCAGCTGACAACAGGAGCTTTTAGGTTTCCAGGCTTTTAGGGTTTGTGGGTTTTAGGCTTTGAGATTTAAGAACCTTACGGTTTCGGATATAGGGTCCAGGGGTGGGGGCATGTTGTGGCGGTTTTGTGGAGCGCAGGCCGTAACTCTGTTGCTCGGACCAGTGTTGCGAGTTGTTGGAACCTGCCGACTGCTTGCGGGGAGTACTGTATGCATGTCGCGGTCTGCAGCCTTAATCGCTGCATGTGCTTGTCAGGCACCTCTGGCACTGACGCTGCTTGCCTTAGATGGTCTCATGTTCGCTTAGTCTGTGGCAGACGTGAAACAAGCAACAGAGGCTATTGCAGAGCCTGCAGATCTACTCGCTGCTCCTCCGAACAGTTGTCAAGTCCTTCGACACTTGGGCTTGAGATCAGGGCTGTAGAGTCTGACACCTGACATTTGAGAGAGAGAACAGCAGCCGCCATTTCTGTGGATCGGCAAGTAAACCCCAGAACGTCCTTAAACTACTGTGATGCATCAGTTTGCGCCTTGCCGGCAGACCAACAGGATAATTGAAAGGGCGAATAAATCTGTAATGGGCTTCCTTACCAAACAATCAGTAGGGTTTTGGGTTTCGCGGTCAGGGACACGCTCCGGTTGATTGCTTGCGTATGCAACGTGGACGTGACATAATGTGCATCCTGAGTGCCGGGGAGAGACTTTTTTTTGCGATCTGGAACGAGTCGCAAACCCTAAACCCTAAACCCCTAGTCCTTCCAGATGGAATCTGCAGAGGCCATCACGCAGGACGCAGGACGACGCAAGACTCGAGATCTCAGGTCTACTACTACTACTACTACTACTACTAGCACCACTACTACTACGATGTATCCTGTAGCACCATTAAGGCATCAGCAACGCTCCTAAAACAAGATCCCCGAACCTCAGAACTTGTCCTGGGCGACGATGATTCCGGTCGCGGATATTCTGATGACGCCCTTCCTGCCGACTTGTCTGCAACAGCGGGGCTTCCGGACACATGTTGTCTTGGAATGCCGATTGTCGGAGTATGGCGGAGTAGTCTGTCAGGATACGGTCTGGATAATAAAGCACGATGCAATAGGTCCAGGTCGAGCACGGACGTTCAGATGGCCTTGTAACACCCATCATGCTCCGCAATTTTGAACGTAGGTTCTTGAACTGATTTGTTCCAGGTCTTCTCCAGCAGGGGTTCACATGTGCATGGGATGCTTCGAGCAAGTTCGACAAGTTGCGAGGCTTCCTTTGATGAGCTGCCTTCGAACGGCGGAAACTGTCGAGGGCGTCCAGTTGCACATCCTCTCGATTGTCCTCTCGGTGCGGCTCTCGGCGGGCTCGCGGGATGCGGAGCTTCACAGTGGGCTACGGGAGCCCGAAAGCTTGGAACTAATTCATATCCATTCGAGAGCCTGTCGCTACCACAGCAGAAGCAGATTCTTGCAAAGGCCGTGCTCAGACGAGTCCCAGGCTAGAGTCGAGAAGCTCACGCCTCACTGGTTCCACGTAGCTTTCTTGCTCTCATCCGACTGACGCTATCATTGCCCGACCTTGCGCAGTGCCAAACCCTTCCCGCAATGGCTGCATCTGAAGTTTATCCAACAAGTAGCAGCCGCGCCATTAAAAAATCTGGCGACAAATGCAGTATAGGATAAAATATTGTAACACAATGTAATACGATATAGCATTATAGAGTGTACTACACTAGAATGTACTATGTATCATGTACTACGACGAAACAGAATATATGGTAGCATAACATACTGCAACACAGTACAGCATAATGTAATGCAATACAGTATAGTATAGCAGAAGTTACATGAATATGGTATAATACAGTGTAGTACAATAATGATGCAGAGTATGACATTAATTTAGTATAGTATAGCGCAGTATAAGATAATATCAACTGCAATAACTTACCGCAGAAAACACATTGATACACGATAAGACAAGATATGATGTTGTGGTGCAGTATCATGTACTATAATATAATGTACTATAGTATAGTGTATTGCTATGTAATAAAAGACAATACAATATAGCATATGCTAAGCCAAGATAAGATGATGCAGCATGTTACAACATGATATGTAGAGTATAGTGAAATACATTTGTTGTCGTACCGTAGTACATTACCAAACACAATGTACCATAATGTAAGCTGTCATTATGTAATACAAAATAGTACATCACACCATAAAATAATGCAGTATAATGCGCTTTAATATCATATAGTATAATATGATGTATTTAAGCCTGGCATATCACAGCGTCCAATCGGATCTTCATAATAATTCAGTATTGTATAGAACCTTCAGTCTATTAAAACAGAGTATCATGTATTGGAGAGCAGGTCAGACCAGTTTCATGCTTCTTCAGCACCCCAGGTAGTGTCGCGACACAGCTGAACGGTCACGATGAAGGAAAGAGGATCCATGTGCAGTGCTCGAAAGAGTTCGAAGCTAGTAGAATGTAGCAGTTTTATCGCATCGTATAGTAATCTTGTAGTACAGTATAGTATAGACCTCCGGAGATGCCTCCAACTTCCTTGCGATGATCCCTCCACCTCGAGACCAGAGCCTTTCAAGGCGGGTTTTGGCTACTTGCTCGTCGGGCTGCGATTCCTAGTGCGGATCCGCCATCGCAACGTGCGCAGCCTGAGCTTATCTGTTGTGATGGCACCTAGGGTGCTCCAGGGGGTGGGTGAGGCTACGAGCTTCGTTGGGGACTAGTGCCTACGGGGCATGGATGGGCGTAGGAAGACCGTTCTCACGGCTTTGTTGCCCATGTGTCGGCCGTTCCGGCGAGATGAGGTGGTGAACGATTTCCTGCGGCATGTTCTGGCGCTGAACGTGGTGCGGACGGGAGTGCCAGAATGCTACGCATGCCCACTTGACCTGAGACCGAATAGGTAGAAGACTAACCCTGAAGTGCTGCTAGGTTTTCCATATATGCATCAAATTCATCATGTCTCCTTGTCTCTTGTCGGAGCACCTTGCTGTGTCACCCATCATCCTGAAAACGTTCCGCAGGTCACGCTGCCGTACTGCATCTACTGGGCGGTTCACTACACGACCTTTTGCTCTGTCAGGGAGGTTGTGCCTGGCTCTGAACAGGGATGTTGTTCATGCGCTTCATTCTCAAATTCTCACCTTTCGGTCCATTCAGGACGCCTAAACCCTAAACCCCAAAACCCCAAACCTTAAACCCTCAACCCCTAAACCCCTAAACCCCTATACCCGAAACCCGAGCTTCACATGGCACCTGCACCGTCACCCAGTCCTCGGCTTCTTCAGCCCTCGAGGCCATGTGTTTTGGGTTCTTGTTAAGGGACTTAATATAGGGGCTTAAACAAATAGCCATACTATTTTGCGGTTCCTTATTATAATTATAGTATAATGGCCCCGAAACCCTATTCTAATTATTCAGGCCCCCATATGAATTTGATTTACCATGGAATTTAGGGTTCCATTAAGGGTTCTATAAGGGTTTAGGGGTTAAAGGTCTATTGTTTTAGGTTACCGTAATGGGGATCGATAGTAAATAATACGGTTTCCTTGTTATGGTAACTTAAACTAAATGCCTTAGCAAGAACCCAGAACCCTAAACCCGAAACCCTAAATCCACCCTCGATTTTGCGTAGGTCGGTGTTCCCGTCCCTCAACCGTTACGTTACGGTCGTCTGGAGGCCTTTGGTTAAAAGACACGAGGGTACAAAAAAAACAAAAACCCTAAATCCAACCCTAAAACCCGAAACCCTAAACCCTAAACCTCCGTCCGAGATACTATCTGGTCCTGCAGCTTGCTTGCGTGCGTCTGGCCCGTCCTACGCCTTGGTGGCTCCTGGGACGGCACGAAGATCATGGGGCTTAGCAAGTAACGTTATAAGCACATGGCAGTTTCCGAAAATAAGGGTACCTTATTTTGGGGTCCTTATAATCAGGATCTTACTATTTAGGGTACTATATTAGGGTCCCGTATTTTCGGAAACTCCCTTATAAGTACATGAATTGGGGCTTTGTGAGTAATTGTAAGTATAGTTTCCTTAGTTATAACCTACCTTACTAAGTCCCATGATCCTCCAAGTGCTTCTCTTGCCCGGCTTTGTTGTTTCCCAAGTGTGCGGGGCAACCCTAAACCCTAAACCCGAATCTTAAACCCTAATCCCTAATCCCGCATCCTAAACCCTAAACCCTAAACCCTAAACCCTAATTGCCAGTCCCTATTCCTTCAACCTTAACCTGAAGAGAGTTTTTAAAAACAAGAGGGCCTTTAAAAACCTGAACCCTGCACCCTAAACCCTAAACTTCCCTAAACCCTGAAACCTAAACCCTAAACCAAGGCATTGATCTGCATGGCCAGGCGGGCGCGAGCTTTGGAAGTCTCTGCGCAGAGTCTTCCGGGGCCTGACGTATAGACTCCAAACCCTGAAGCCCTGGGTGTGTTAGGGTTTACCTTAAACTACCAAACCCTACTTTTTTGTAGGTTCTTATTATAAACCCTAATATGGAATTGATAGGGACCCTACAAAAAAGTAGGGTTTGGTAGTTTAAGGTAGGGTTTAGGGGAACCCCGAAACCCCTAAACCCTTAAAACCCTAAGCCCCTAAACACCGAAATCCCGAAAATTCCGGAAACCCTGAAACCCTGAAACTCTAATCGGCTGTCGATACAGGTCAGCTTGTCCTCGAAGTTCGAAACATGCTCGGGGAACGGGAAAAAGGGGCCTTAAAAGTTAGAGTAGGGTTTTGGGCCCCGTTATACTATAAATATAGTAAGGAACCCCCAAAATAGTATAGGAAATTACTTAGGCCCCCCATAGCACCGATCTTTCACATGGCCATTGCCTTTGGAAGGCTGGCAGAGGGCATCCGATTCACCAGCATGCGGAAGTCGGGGCTACTCTGGAGCCCTAAACCCCAAACCGTTAGCCGCAAACCTCCGTGAACACCAACCGCTAACCCCCAAACACTAACCCCTGAAACTTAACTCCCAAACCCTAAACCCCTAACCCTAAACCCCAAACCCCTAAACGCCTAAACCCCTAAACCCAAAGCCTAAAGGCCTTTACTCCTGAGCCGTACTGGTAGCACTGGAAAGCGGTCTCGACGCCAGAATCTTGGAGTGCTATGCCGTTTGGAGCAGCAGAAGCTCGGCGGCACGGCGACTGCTTGAAGGATCAGGGTTGCTTCGTAGCTGAGTGGATACACTTTATTTACACTTTACACTTTTCGGGATAATATTACCCTCTATAAAACTAAAAGTGTACACTTTTGGGGGCTTATGAACTCAGCAACTAAGGTTGCGGGTTTCGGGCTTAGGGTTTGGGAGGCATTCAATATGGGATTTTTGGGGTTTGGAGCGCTGTTAGATGGGTCTTACAGGATTTCTATAAGTTAGGAGTACCTCAAGCGGGGCCTTTCAAGCAAATCTGGCTATGGTGCATTGCTTATGACTTATCACCCGAAGCCGTACACGCTGAACCCTAAGCCCTAAACCCTAAGCCCTACTTGCTGAGTCCCTGAGTGATCCTCTACCTAGTAGTAGAGTAGGTAACCTTTAACCTTTTTGGGGTAGTATAATCCCCATATAATCCTTGTATTATGAACAAGGTTAACCTTTAGTTCCCCATGATACCCGCCAAGTAGGTCTAAGTGAGGGCTCCACGTCTGAGGATATGACCTCAACAGGATCCAGGTCCGGACGCTGGATCGCAACTTTAGGGTTTGGAGAATGTTTAGACAGTCTGTGGTTCATGAGGATGATTATTATCATGACTGCTAATAGTCTTCTTCTTCTTATTACTACTAGTAGTATTTTTGCGCTGCTAGTATTGCTACTATTATCTTACTGCTATTGTTAGTACGATGTCACTCAGAAGCTTCGCAAGCTGTCGACTGTTCCATTCTGTTGTACGACTGGCTCCGAGGTGAGCCAGAAGTCAAGCAGTTCAAGGTTTGTAATGTAGGAACCTGATTAAGAAACCCTGGGCCTATAACCCCAAAATAGTAGGATTCATACAAGGAGCCCTAATAAAGGCCCAAGGTTTCTTAATCAGGTTCCTACATTAGCCCGGAGTCAGATGATGGGGGCCTGGAGCATTCTGGGATGTATATAGAAATTGAAAAAAGCTCAACCCCGAACTCCCCTCAACCCTAAACGTTAAACCCTAAACCCTACTTGGAGGGTCGGGGGACTTAGTAAGTAGGTAGTAAGTACACTTATAAGTACCCTAAAAGGGACCCTAATTGGGCTTATGGTACTTATAACTCTATAAAATAACTACTTATTAAGTCCCCCGACCCTCCAAGTACTCCCTATGCATGGAGCGTGAAAAACCCATGGAAGGAGGCAGAGGCAAAAGCATGGGATGGGACCCTTTGTCTGAGAAAAAGGCCGGTACTAATCCCAAGCCTGAGTTTCTAATGTAGGGGCCTTCGAAACTTGCATAGGGTTTGGGGGGCTCCTTAGTATATTTATAATATAATCTACCTCCGGACCCTATTCTAGTTCTAAGGCCCCTACATGACATCCTGAATGACACTCTTAAACAAAGAACCTGCAGGATCACTACAAAGACCCCAAACCCTAAACATAAACCCTAAGCCCTAAACCCTAAACCCCTAAACCCCTGAACCACTAAACCCAAAGCCTAAAGTCCTAAGCCCTAAACCCTAAACCCCTAAACCCCTAAACCCCTAAACCCCTAAACCCCTAAACCCCTAAACCCCTAAACCCCTAAACCCCTAAACCTAAACCCAAAGCCTAAAGTCCTAAGCCCTAAGCCCCAAACACTAAACGCAAAGCTAAAAGTCTTAAGCCCTAAACCCCAAACCCTAAACCCCCAGAGAGCCCAATACCCCTTAATTAAGGAATGTAGCTTAAACATAATATGAAGCCCTATATAATTTAAGCCATATTCCTTTTTTGAGGGGTATTGGGCTCTCTGGGCCCTCGCCTTGGCCCTACCAAGGCGACGGTTTGGTTTGCTGTTCACCGCGCTTCAGCCCCGCTACTACCTGTGGTTCGCCTTGGAAGGCAGGCTGCTTTAGGGTTTAGGGGGGCTTAGGGATTCGGGCTTAGGGTTTAGGGTTTAGGGCTTAGGGTTTACGGGCTTAGGGTTTAGGGTTTACGTGACCAGAAGGGTTCGATAGGGATCATTTTTAGGCGTTAGGGGTTTACGGTTTGTTGGATAATCAGGGGCTTAGGGTTGAGGGCTTAGGAAGAACTGCGCAAGGTCATTTTGCGATCAGCGGTTCCTTCGTTTCGAAACATAGGCGCCTGAACAATTAGCAATACTATTTTGGTGGGTCCTTACTATAATTATAGTAGAATATACCCCAAAATCCTATTCTAACTATTAAGGTCCCTATATTACGGAAGCAGGGGCACATTACTTGTTGCTGATGAAAGGTTGAGGCCCGTCACCCGAACAAGACTCACCGAATCTCCCGATGCAACAGATCCTTGAGCCGTAAGCCGCTAAACCCCCAAAACTTTGCAAATCAACTTAATCCTCGTAATCCCTAAGCTACTCTAAATCCCTGTGCACCCTCCACAAATCCCAAAGCCCCGCAAATACTCAGAAGCCCTAACCCCTAAACCCTTAACCCTGAATCCCTAAACCCTACAACCCTAAATCCCGAAACCCTGTTACCCCTAAGCCCTAAACCCCTAAACCCCTAAATTATAAGCCCACAGTCCCCGCGTCCCCGAGGGTCGGCGCTGTTCGCCTTAGCCGGGGCCATCCCTGTGATCGATACCGTCTCAGGGATCATCCTGCGTTTTGGCTGGGAAAGGTTTAGGGTTTAGGGTTAAGGGGTTTAGGGTTTAGGGTTGAGGAACTAAATGGGCTTCTAGGTTCCTGAGTTGTACCCTTTTGCCCTTTTCTTAATTTTAGGGTCTCCTTATGAAAGCCGAATAGTAGGACAAAGGACAAAGGGTACCTAATCTTCCAGGGGCTACTCAGGAACCTAGGTTTCAAACAAAGGATAGCTAGGATAATCTAAGCCATTTACAGGTGGGTAGTTATTAGCTGGGTAGTTTCCCATAAGCCTCCCATACCACTCCTATAAGGTAAAAGGGGGGCCTTATGGGAGTTTTCTGGAAGAAGAACTACCCAGCTGTAAGGGGCTTCTACGATAACGGGATCGTCGAGGCATCGACCCAAAAAGGGACTTCTCGGGAACCCCCCCCCCCGCGGCCCTTCTATGGGTGGTTGTCAAACTTACGGTCCCTAGCTTTGTCCATAATATAGTACGGCACCTAATATTTAGGGTACCCCAAAAGGGAAAACCCTAAACCCTAAACCATAATTTTGACAACCACACATATGATTCAACAGCGCTTTTTTGGCGAACCTGAAAGGGGGCCTCCTGACCGGTGAGCTTCAATTCGCAGAGACTACCCAGAGAGCCCAATACCCCTTAATTAAAGGAATATGGCTTAAATCATAATATGAAGCCCTATATATGATTTAAGCCATATTCCTTAATTAAGGGGTATAGGGCTCTCTGGGTAGGTCCTAGGTTCCTGAGTAGTCGCCCCTTTGCCCTTCTTAGTTTGGGGTCGCCTGGTTCAAAGCAAAAAGGTAGGAAGAAGGCTAGCCGTATTCTAAAAGGCTACGCAGGCAGTTCCCTAAACCCTAAACCCTAAACCCTAAACATGGGTTCAACCTCGGAGCCCCCAACCCTACACCCAAGACCATGAACCCAAACCCTAGGCTGCACTACTGCACGCCTGGTAAGCAGGATCCTCGCCAATCAAATCTTCATGCGGTTTCTCTACACCATCAGCACACCATTCTGGACCGTGAATCGCCAAGCTTTGCGGAAGACGATCCTTTGCTGGGCTTGGTGTCCGTTTGGGTTTTTGTGTCACAGAGTGTGCAGCCCGGCTGAGCGAGCTCAGTGCCGCCAAGGAAGCAGCGCGTCTCCTCCTGCGTGATCTTCGCGGCAACCATTTGTGCTCTGGATGCTGGGCGCAAGAGATTTACGGCTAGGGTTTAGGGTGTTTTGGGTTTCTTTTAGGGTGTAGAATGTTACTTGGAGGATTATGGGACTTAGTAAGTAAGGCTATAAATAAGGTAACCATTCTTATAGTTACTTGGAACCCCAATTAAGGTATTTATAACCTTAGTTACTAAGTCCAAAGATCCTCCAAGTAGGGGATTGGGGTTAGGGGATGCTGTGTCTGCCTCTTGCAGTAGGGCAACGGAGCTGATGGGGCCTTTCGAGGCCCTGTGCAGTATTGAAAGGCTTGAGGTTCAACTCCTCGGTGCGGTCTCATCCCCGTTCAACAGGGTTTGGAGTTTAGGGTTTAGGGTTTAAAGTTTATAGGGTCTTGGAGGATGTGTGGGGCTTGTAGTTTAGGCCAACCTCGCACCTGGGACAGCCCTGTGACACTGGTCGTGCTTGCCGTGATGCACACTGCTTCCAGAAGCCTAGAAGTAGAGTAGGTAACCTTTAACCTTTTTGGGGTAGTATAGTCCCTATATAACCCTTGTATTATGAAAAAGGTTAACCTTTAGTTCCCCATGATACCCGACAAGTAGGGGAGCAAGTAGTGCCACCTCCACGAACGAGTCCGTTTTCGGCTCGAAGAAGACCCCGTTGGCCGGTTGGAAGCCGCAATATTGGGGCCTTAGTAATGGGTACCAAAACCTTTGCTAATTCTTAAGGCTCTTATACTAAACCGTCATACTGCCCCTTATAGTAACCCTTATAGATCCCTTTTAAAGAGCCCTTTAAAGGAACCTAATTCTACTTATTAAGGCCCCTACATTATCCGCCAACACAGAATGCCGGCACCCGAAGCCTTACCTTCCCATATCCTTGACGGGGGGCTGGAGTGTCTGGCAGCCTAAGTGAGAGCAGGCCATGAAGTAGTTGTATAGTGATGATTAGTATTATGACTACTATCATGATGATGATGATGATCTAGCTCCTGAGACTCTTTCTGGATCCCCTCATTGAAAACCGAATAGCAGGAACAAGGGTAGACTTATTATAACGGGGCTACTCAGGAACCTAATGATGATGATTACTCAAGTTGCTGTCCATTGCTCTCGTTCTTGTTTGCGTGGGTGGTGATGCGCCTCTTACCTGAGCCCCAAAATCCTAAATCCTAAATCCTAAACCCTAAACCCTAAATCCTAAACCCCAAACCCTAAACCCTAAACCCGGGGGTTTCGAGAGCCAGGGCAGCATCTTCGAGCAGTGGCTGCAAGCCATCCTGCAAGCAGCGACTGTGGGGCTGGCTATTCTCGATGCGCCGCTTGGCTTTTTTGGGTAGTAGTAGGGATACCCTTTAAAAGGGAATCCCTTCTTAACCCTACTTCTGGCTCTCCTAAAAAGAACCTTATTGAGAGGGCTTAGGGTTGGGGGCTGTTTGGGGGGTGGCGTCCTGAGGTTTTCTGGGAACTCACAGGATTCAAAAGGAGGGTTAACCGTACTTGGAGGATCATGGGACTTAGTAAGGTTAAAAGCACCTTAATTGGGGTTATAAGTTATAAGTAGTTGTAAGTATAGCTACCTTATTTAAAACTCACTTACTAAGTCCCATGGTCCTCTAAGTAAACCTTAAACCCTAAACTCCAATCGCCCTGACCTAAACCCTAAAAGCAAAAACCCTAAACCCCATAAACAAAAACCTTAAGCCCTAAACTCTCAAAACAAAAACCCATCGGCTGGGCTTGGAGCCGTCTGTCAGGTCCTACGCGCGAAATCAGTTGAAAGAGCATGAGCTCATGGAGGGGATGGTGGATATCACACTGTTTGCGTCGGAGGTCTATGTGGTGGTAATGTGCATCTGGAAGATTTTCTACAACAGCGTCTTGCCTGAACTCTGAACCATGAACTGCAGACCCTGGACGTGAGTCTAATTTTTATAGTAACGAAGCAATTACCTTGTAGGAGCACTTATAGTAGTTAGTCCTGTGCAGAAGCTTGGTAGCAACCATATAACACTAACTATGGTAACCTTGTACAATCTTTTAGTAATCCTTGTAGGAACCTTGAAGTAAACCAAAGGCTCTGAAAGTATCCTAAACCCTGAGCCCTAAACCCCTAAAGCCTTAAACCCCTAAAACCCTAAACCCCTGGCAAAATGCCCAGAATTCGCCTTTACGTGGGCTGTTGACGAGCTGACGGGCTCCCCGATGCGTCCGGGCATCAGGACTGGCGGTTTAGGGTTTTAGGGTTTTAGGGGTTTAGTGTTTAGAGTTTAGGGTTTAGGGGTTTAGGGGTTTAGGGTTTAGGGTAGAGCTGAGCGTGAGCCTAGGTAGTTCTGGTGCTCTAGGGGTAGAGGTGCTTGGGTTTCTGTTTCGATCAGCCTTCTCTTTCCCATTGCTCCGCTTTTGCGGGTATCAGGGTAGCCGATGAGACGGGCGACGCTGACCCTCTGAAGTTTTTGTCAGGTGTAGGTACACTGCAGTTGCTACATGCACGCGATGCAGCATGGCAGGACTTGCTTAGGTTGCTCCAGACTCAGCAGACATACAAGTTGCAGCAGATTCCGACCCTCCCGTCACCAGTCTTCTCTTGTGCAAACAGGAAATTTATCCACCTGCTGCGACTCATTTTCCGCCTGAGAAGCTGCTCGACTTGCAGCGAGACAGGTTTTCGCCACAGCAGCCTATAGACTTTGCGTGGATTCCTCACTTGACGCAGGGTGTCCTTAGCTGAAACTAGCGACCGCTCCGCTCTCATGTCGATACCTCCGTCAGTGCCAGAATACTATGGTTTGGCAAGGTTCAAGGTCTCGAGTCTCAGGCACAACTGGATACGATTCAGGTTTCTGGAAACTCGGGCGGGGGATTTCCGTGTACCGGAATCTCCAAAGAATGCTTTGTTCCCGTGAAAGATGGCTTGGTGGCAGACCCGGTGCCAGTTAAAGTGGGTGGACATGGTGGGCATGACCGAAAGCCTTAAGCTGGGTGGATGCAGCAGAGAACAAACGCAGACTCGCTCCTGAAGCAAAGTGCTTAGCACTTCCGGAAGGATGGAGGTTTGCAGTGAACAGAGCACGACAAAACAATCAGACAATGCAGGAATGGATCCAAATCAGCTACATACATCTGCAAACAAACAGCACTTCCTAACATCCTTCTATTTCTGAGCAAAGGACTCTTCAGCAACAAAGCCGAAGTCATGACGCCCGCGAAGTCACTTCATACCGATAAGCAGTGAAATCGTTGGACCCCAAGCTAAATCTTAAGCCCCAAACCCGAAACCCTAAAGCCTAAACAA
Source organism: Symbiodinium sp. clade A Y106 (assembly GCA_003297005.1). Lineage (NCBI taxonomy): Eukaryota > Dinophyceae > Suessiales > Symbiodiniaceae > Symbiodinium > Symbiodinium sp. clade A. Next base: position 37,081 of record BGNK01000412.1, read on the forward strand.
AACCCTAAATTGTGTGCCCCTTATTATCCTGAGTCCGGTCCAAGCCCACTTCATCCGCACAGCTGAGCCTGCAGGGTTAGATCAGCGGACTCCAGAATTTCGGAATCTGTGGCAAGAGCGGGAACATCAAGTAAAGAACAGCAGAACACCACAGAGAAACCTAAACCCTAAACTCTACATCCTAAGCCCTAAAGCCTGATCGTCATCCCAGCTTGGCCAGATCCCGTTCGCATTGTGAGCAAACCTGTGGTAATTCCGAGGGCAGAATACGGCAGAGCCTTCCTAAAGCCGAAACCCCAAACTTTTCTACTCTCGAACAGAACAGAACCCCTAGGCCCAAGAGACCTCTGACAGAACACATAAACCCTAAGCCCTCTTTCGTAACCCTCGGACCCTATCCAGTGATGCCAAGCCTCAAACCAGAACAGGTTTAGGGTTTAGGACGTAGATTGGGGTAGGCTTCAGGGTTTAGGGTTGCAAATTCATGTTTTGTGGACACCTGACCTAAACCCTAAACCATCGGAGCTCTGCAGTGGGTTGTTCTTATCATTTTCAGCTTTCACAAGATATAGAAGCTTAAATAATTCCCAACATGATTCCTTAGGGTGCCGTTAGTATGCCATACAGGAGCCCCAAACCCGGTTCTAATTTTTAGGGCCCCTATACGAAACCCCAAACCCGCACCTCAGGCATTAGCGTCTCCATCGACGGTGCAGCCCGGCAATGCACCAACAACGTCCTCGCAGGGCTCCGGATATGTCCTGTATGCGCTATTGTTACGGGTTAGGGTTTAGGGTGCTGCTGCTGATGGTTTTTGTCGTCATGAGCATGCACGTGATGGTGATGATGACGATGATGATCATCATCATTTTTAATATCATTATCATGCGTCATCATTATGTGTTTTTAGTGTATTGCTGATTGATTATGATGCCTCGGTCTGGCTCCTGAGCCTAGATAACACCCCACTTCGAGCACCAAGCGAGCTTCAAGCAACCACGCTTCAAGCAACCACGCTTCAGTACCACCAACCACCGCTTCAGCCACCAAAACCAGCGCTTCAGCCACCAAAAGACGGGATTGAGCCGACCCCGCCACTCTGTTTGACTGCAGGCAAGGTCATGGGACTAGGAAGGTTCAGACTTTCGGGTTTTTCTGAAGTCCCACAACCGTTCGAAAGTGCTGCAAGCCTTCTTGCACTTCTCCCCCTGAAGCGCCCGAATCAGGCAACGCTTCAGATGGATACGAAGAGAGCATCAAAGAAACAGCGACATGACGCCTGGACTTCATCTGCAGTGCCTTCGTAGGTGGTGGTTGTATGTGTTGTCATTCTCCTGCCGCCTTGTCACAAGGCAGCTGCGCGGTATGGGAAATCGTGAGAAGCGGGTCTGAAAACAAGGAGGTGGTTAAACCCTAAACGCTAAACCTCAGCTCAGATCTTGCTAGGACTGGGAGTGCCTCCGCACAAAAGCTTGCAGTCCCATACCTGGGTTTGTTTTAGGGATGTAATACAGGGGCCTTGATAATTACCTATACCATGTTTGGGGGTTCCTTGTTATATCTATAGTATAAGATACCCCAAAACCCCTATTCTAATTATTAAGCCCCCTAGGATGCAGACCCTGAAATCAAGGACCTCCTACCCTAAACCCTAAACCCTAAACCCTAAACCCTAAATTCCTAAACCCTAAACCTGAATTCGAGGACCTCCTACCCTAAACCCTAAACCCTGAATCCTATAGATCCCTTAAAGGAGCCCTTATAGGGGACCCTTTAAAGGAACACCAAAATTCAAGGACCTCCTCGTCAGCATGCGCATGGCGCTGCTCTGGCGTCTCTCGGAAGATGCTCCCTTTCGCTTCACGGACGCCCCCTGGCAGCCAAAGAAGAAACCAGGGGTTTAGTTTTTTTTTTAAATGGGTTCCTTTAAGGGGTCTATAGGATTCCTTTAAGGGGTCTAGAGGATTTAGGGGTCTATAGGCTTTTAGGGTTTAGGGTTCAATGTAGCATGGTTTAGGGGCTCTAGGGTTTAGGGTGCAGGGTTTAGGTTTTAAAATTTTTAAATTGTTCCTTATTGAAAATTTTAGAAAAATTAGCAATTTTAAAAATTTCAACATTAAAAACAAAATTAGCATCATCCATCCCACAGGTGCAGGTTCCAATGTTTGCTCTTTGCTGGAGTGTTTCCCTTCAAATCCCACGCAGTCTGCACCCGCACATCCAGATTCGCCCCTGCCTGCTCGGGTTGATGCGGGCTTCGATTTCTTAACAAGAAGACAAGCTGCTGCCAGGTTCGGCAGATCTTGATCGCCGCGACGATGGGCATCCTACGTGTGCACCGACGCTCTGCACGAAGGTGGCGGGCAAGGGTCTTGGTCTACTGCAATGGGCATGGCAGAGTACGTTGGTGTCGTATCTGGAGCTTAATTTGTGCTGTGCAGCGTCGTAAAGCTGAAGTAACAGAGTCATCTTTCTGCGAGAAAGTCTGAGGTCAACCCTAAACCCTAGACCCTAACTTTGCTCGCCTCCCGTAGGCTTCTGACGGAGAAGAGCCCTCAAAAAAAAGGAAAGCTTGTCGTCCCTGCCTGGCTTCTCATGGATCCCCAGCCCTGGACCTAAAACTCCAAATCGTAATATGGGCGGTTGTCGAAATTAGGGTCCCTTTTTGGTACCCTAAATATTAGGTGCCGTATCATAATAGGGACCCAAAAAGAGACCCTAATTTTGACAACCACCCATATAGGGTTGCTTTAAGGGGGTCTATCAAGGTTAGTATAAGGGATCTATAAGGGTACTATAATATAGGGGCCTAAATGATTACCAATACTATTTGAGGGTTCCTTATTATAAGTATAGTATAACGAGCCCCAAAACCCTATTCTAATTATTAAGGCCCTATGTAGAGTCCTAAACTTGAAGCCGAGGAAGTGCTTGGCAGAAGCACTTCGTCAACATCGAGGCGACAAAGGAATTAAAGGAACATGATTGACAATGTTCTGCGGGGGTTCTAGGGTTTGGGGCTTTGGGGATGTAGGGTCTCGTGGTTCAGATTTCTCATATCTTATCTCTCGAAAATATGTGACATATATATATATATATATATATGATCCCGGTNAGGAGATGGCGAAGATAGGTAGAGAACCGAGACGCGAGTAGATGAGAGATACGTAGACATGAAGGAGGAAGTGTGGATCGGTGGGGGGGGGGGGGGGGGGGGGGGGGGCTTGCTGCGCCGATGGAGTTTCCTTTCTTTCTTGATGCCCCTACCCACACCTGAAATAGTCCCGCCTTTCGAAGCTAATCTGAGGCGAACGTCGTCAGTGGACACAGAGTCTCGGACTCCAATGATGGTATGGCACGGACCAGGCGCTACTATGACGGTAGGACATGCGGGGTATCTGCTCGGTTTCAGGATGCACCAAGTGGCACCGCCAGCATTCTTGGATTTGGTGAATGGGAGCGAGGTGAGGAATCATGAAGCTGACCTTGCAACATTCATGATTCAGACTCGACGTACGTGCCGCCAGAGGGTTTGCCTTTGTCACGATGGTTCACAGATGACCCCCCGTGCTTCTCGTTGCTTTGCGTCCAAGCTTATACACCAAACTCACCCAGCACTGCAATGAACTCAGGAGATCCAGTCAAGGGCTACAGCCATGCCTTCTTCAACGTGGTAGGCAGGTCCTTGCAGATCGTAGGCGACGTGCAGTCCTCCTCGTCCACCACCACCACCGCCACCACCACCAGCATCCCCATCGTCTTCGTCCACATTCTCTCTCTCTCTCTCTCAGTCTGAGCCTCGTGGTCACTGGCACGTTCAGTCTCGGTATCACTCTCACTCGGATCCTTTCTCAGCTCACACTTACTCGCCGAGGTGCTCTCACTCATTCGCTCACTCACTCATTATGTTTTCTATCCTTTTTTGTCGTGTCCTCATCATTTTACCGAATCCCTCTCGTTTCGCTCGCATCCCCTGTTCTCCTCTCTCTTATGCCTTTTCTTTCTCTTCGCCTGTTCTCCATGTTTTTTTTTCTCTCTCTCTCTCTCTGTCTCTCTGTCTCTCCGTCTCTCTGTCTCTCTGTCTCTCTTCCCTCTGTCTCTCTGTCTCTCTGTCTCTCTGTCTCTCTGTCTCTCTGTCTCTCTGTCTCTCTGTCTCTCTGTCTCTCTGTCTCTGTGTCTCTCTGTCTCTCTGTCTCTCTGTCTCTCTGTCTCTCTGTCTCTCTGTCTCTCTGTCTCTCTGTCTCTGTGTCTCTCTGTCTCTCTGTCTCTCTGTCTCTCTGTCTCTCTGTCTCTCTCTCTCTCTCTGTCTCTCCCGCTCTCGCTCACCATCTCGCCAAATGCAGCAAGTGCCAATCGGCGGTCAATTTCTGTTGTTGGTTTACTGTGTTTAGAAGTATGGCTTGCTCCAAAAGCCTTACATGAAACGCTAAACCCTGAATTCCAAACCTTGATGAACCCTGCACTTTAAACCCTATACCTGCTGGCTGAAAAAGGGGCGCTTAAAGAACACCCTAAACCCCAAACCCTAATCTCTGCAAAAATGCTGCCTCTTTTGACCGCTATTGGCCTTACCAAGGCTTGAGCTCTCAATTCTCCGCGCCTTTTTGACGCTTAGGAGCCGGGCAGGAAGCCTCTAACCTTTTGGGTAATATAGTGACCGACCCTAATAATTACCAATACCATATGGTATAATATACCCCAAAAGCCTATTCTAATTTTAAAGGCTCGTTTATCATCCGTGGTGTGGTGCCCTTTGTTCCCCTGCGGGTTGTTGGGTGGCTGGTCACCCTCTGGATGTCGGCTGTCGGCGAGTTCGTTCTTCAACCCTAAACCCTAAACCCTAAACCCCGCCTCCCTGTGTGGATGTCAAGAATCACGAGAAAATCGAAAGATTCGACTCACCAGTGGTGAGACCCAGAGAGCCCAATACCCCTTAATTAAGGAATATGGCTTAAATTATATAGGGCTTCATAATATGATTTAAGCTATATTCCTTAATTAAGGGGTATTGGGCTCTCTGGGGACGTCGCATGGATATCAAGATCCGGAAACGGCAATAGCTGTGGGGATTGAACCCCCGAGCTGCACATTCCTGTGCCTCTTGAGAGTTTTGCGACTGTTGTATCATATCAAGATCCCAAGCGGTCGCAGTTGCAGGGGGGTTCCAGGCCCGACCCAGGCACATATCCTTGTAGTGTAGAAGCATGGACAAGTACCAATATTATTCCTCAGTGTTCGGCAGTCTAGTATGCCAGTGCGCTGTCACCCTGGGGGGCTTGGGTGGGGAGGGGGGGGGGCGGGCTGACACAGCGGCACCACCCCATATATATATATATATATATATCAGACATTTCTTTTTTCGGGGTTGGTGTTGGGAATGTGCAGGCAGTTCTTCGGGTTTGGGGTATACAGTATATAGCCTTACCTGACTTGGAAGAATAGTCTTTCTGGGGGGTACTATGTCATAAACCAGAGTCACCCTAGACCCTAAATTTGCCCTAAATGCTTCTAACCCTAAACTCTAAACCCTGAACCCCTGAACCCCCTAAACCCCTAAACCCCTGAACCCCTGAACCCCTAAACCCCTGAACCCCCAAACCCCTGAACCCCTAAACCCCTAAACCCCTAAACCCCTGAACCCCTAAACCCCTAAACCCCTGAACCCCTAAACCCCTAAACCCTAAACCCTAAACCCCTAAACCCCTAAACCCCTAAACCCTAAACCCAAAACACATCTAATCCGAGTTCAGGCGCCGAACCTGGAGCCAACAATAGTCTCAACGAGCTGTTTCGACGACATGCCGATGCGCACCTAGCCGCTTGGAATCTCTAGAAACATTAGGGACCCCCAAAGCACATAAGTATAAGCATTTTATAGGGATATCCCTACCTTATGGGGCTTCATTGGGGATTTATATGGGGCATCCCTATCCTTAGTTTTTGCTTATGTGCTTTTTGGGGGCCCTTAAACAGGCTTTCCGCTTCGAAGAAGAAGCTTTATAGGAGGGTCATGTATGTTTGTTTTCTGAGGATTGTAAAAGGTTTTGTTGATCTTTTGCTTCTGGGTGGAGTTGCAGAAACTGGCCAAGCTTCGTGTCTATCTAGTGCCGAGCTGTTGAATGCAACCGCTCGGTCCTGAAGATGCGCTATGGACGGCTTCTGCAAAGCCTGGAGCTGCTCAGGTTTTCCCAAACCAAAAATAGCCTACAGACATCTACACATATATCTGTACCTATGTATGTACGAAGACAGTACGTACATACAGTCATACATACATGCATATAGAGATACATGCATATATACGTACACACTCATACTCTATTATATAAGTTCTTGTACAATACATAGTGGTCACGCGTCGGTGACAGATCCTAAGCTGTGAGTAGCTGCGTGACATGGGGCTGCCTCCGAGGAGCAGAAGATTTTTCCAGAGGACACCATCATCGGGTTCTGGGTTCAGGAGTTAGGGTAGAGAGTTTAGAGGTTTGGAGGTTTAGGGTTCTGGGTTCAGGAGTTAGGGTAGAGAGTTTAGAGGTTTGGAGGTTTAGGGTTTAGGGTTCAGGGTTTCGGGGGCATACCGTACATACCTCCAAGATTGAATCACTCTTGGGCCTTGAGTGTGATTCAAGGAAGATAGCTTAAGTGCGGTACATTGGAATATCTAGCCTAGGCCGTTTGGTTCTCAACTAGCTTGAACCCAACACCCCTACCAAGTCCTCACAGGAGATCAATGCTGCCGTCCAGGACATGTGCGTAACAGGGTCTCGAAGAGGCCCTTCGGTCAGCAGCTTGAACTTTCGGCTTTTCGGGATCATTTTAATCCTGGGCTTTGCATTGTTCTGATCTTGAGGCTGCCGTGGCCTAACATAGGTGCCTAGGGTTTCGGGGCCATTCGGCTATATTTATAAGAAGGAACCCCCGAGGATAGTTTAGGTAGTTATTTGGGCCCCTATGTTAAGCGTTTCATAGATGTCTTGGTTCAAGATTCCAATCTTGCCGCCCTTGCAGCCGTTATTACTCACTCCTTGTGATGGCCCTCTTCGGCACTATTGGTAATATAGGGGCTTAAATAATTCCCATACTATTGTTGGGGTTCCTTTCCATAATCATAGTATAATGGGCCCCCAACCCTATTCTAAGTATTAAGGCCCCGATATTATTGTTCTGAACACTGTCATGATTATTGCTTTCGCTTTTGCTCGTCACTTCCTGCGCTCCACCGGATTTTGCGCTGGCTAGAAGCACGTTTTCCCCTAAGCCTACACGAGCTATGTGTCTTTTTTTGTTGGGGGCTTTGGACTTTTGGCGAGCGACTTCTCTTACCCCAAGCCAGCCCTAGCTGACACCCCTTTTGCGTATTGCATGCTGTAGTTTGGTAATTTTCGCTCTTTGCAGAGTCTTTCTGGCCCCTGCCGAGTTTTGAAGCCGCGGCGGCTGAAGCCCCCTGACTTGGTGAAGACTTTGCACATGTCGTCGAAAATGGTTCGGCTACCGATGCATGGGATGCATGGGATGTTCCCGTTCCGGCATGCCCCGGCTGCAGTGGAAGAGGACGGCAAGTGGGACTTGAAAGGGATGGGAATTCAATTCATTTTGGGGCTGGCGCTATAGCTCAGAGCAACACATGGGGACCAAGTCAGGCATTTTCGCAGGCGGACGCGCAATAGAGGCCAAAACGGCACGACTCCATGAACCTGAACCTATGCGGGATGGAATCAACAAAGGCAAGAAGGGATTCGGTCCAGTCACGTTTTCTTGCAGGAGGCGCACAAGTTTCTGACTTCGTGTAGCGACCTGAACCAAAGGCAGTGATGTGACGCCGCATTGATAAGTTTAGACAGAGCAGGAACAGCACAAAAGTAACATTAACACCGAGAGCAACGCTTCAGTGAAACAGCCCCCCAGCCCTCCACCTGCGAGGAGGAGGAGGAAGAGGAACCGGAGGTGCAGAACGAGCATGCCAGACCTCGGCAGGTCCGATGGCATGAGATTGTTGTGGTGTGTCGGGCTTGCGGATTTTGGGGTTCCTTATTATTTTGTTATTATAGTGTAATGGGCCACAAAACCCTGCCCTTCATTCATTTGGATGATTTCGGTGTGTGCCCTACTTCCGTCGCGAAGGAGCCTTCAAACTAACCCTAAGTCCATTTTGCATGTCAGATCGTACCGGCCTCAGGTGCGTAGATTCCTTTCATTTTGCTCTGCAGATACCCATCATGCTCCCAAAACTCAGTCTGATCTTGTGACAACGCACACCACACCTCTCCTCGAAACTGCTCTTTGATGCAGGCTCCGAGTTCGAAGTCGGGCTTCCTTCGGTTAGCAGCCTAAACCCCTAAACCCTAAACCCTAAGTCTTTGGGAGACAGGGCCGTCAACATAGGTTACAAAGAAACCCTAAGCCCTAAACCCTAAGCCCTAAGCCCTAAACCCTAAGTCAGGCTTCCTTGGCTTAGCAGCCAGGTGCTCCGACGACCGGACAGACAACGCGAGGTTCAGAGGATCGCGGCGGGCATCAAGCGCAAGGCGCACGCTGCAATAAACGAGCTTCTCTTCCCTTCTACGTCTTGTAGGTTTGGGTCTTAGGGTTTGGGGTCTGGGACTTACTCTGGGCGCCTACATAACCACCTATACTACTGTATTTGGGGTTCCTTATTATTCCTTCCGTAGCCCTCTTCACGCGCACTTCGCACTCTGTTTTAGAGGCCTTTCGCATCGGTATTTGCGAGTGTTTTGAAATTCAGATTCAGGGCTTGGGGGGGGGGGGGGGGGGGGGCTATTTCCGTCAGGTCGACTGCTACAACTCGACTGCTACAACTCGACTACGACTACTACTACTACTACTCCTCTTGCTTCTGCTGCTGCTACATAGGATTACTACGACTATTGCTCGTGCTCCTGTTGCTTCTGTGCTGCTGCTACATCTGCTGATCGTCATTGACTTGACGCAGGCGCGGACATCTCCCTGCAGCCTTACTTGTATGCATATATACATATGCACCTGCATGCATTGTTCATGTATATAGAATTAATACATACATACATACATGCATACATACATACATACACCTGGCTGCTGTGATCGCACAAGAGCTCTCGGACTTCGACGTCTGCTGAAACCATTATAATTGTTATTTTAGTATGATGGGCCACAAAACCCTCTTCTAATTATTAAGGCCCCTGTATTATGGGGGCGGGGGCATAGGGTTTAGGGTTTAGGGGTGTAGAGTTTTTGGTTACTACAGGGTTGGGAGCATTTGAAACAAATATCCACTCGGAGTGCCCTTGCAGCCATATCCTCGTAAGGAGCCCTAGAACCCGACTCTAATTGTAAAAGGCTTCTAAATGACGTCTGTAGTTTCGGAGCTTTAAATTAACATATATTCCATGATGAAAGGGTTTTGGAGTGTCTGGGTAGGCAGCCTCCACTCTGGAGCCGCGACCCTGAAGCCATTCGCCCGATTCAGGTACCGATCGAATTGAGTAGAAGTTGTATGGGTCATTCTCCCAGAGGGAGTGTGCAGTCCCTGCATACATTGGCATCTTTGATCATGGCTTCTTCGCTTCGTTTGAATGACCACGTGGAGGATCATGGGACTTAGGAAGTAATGTTATAAGTACATTACTTGGGGTTATAAGTACTTACAAGTATAGCTACCTTATTTATATCCTTGCTTACTAAGTCCCATGATCCTCAACGCAGGAAAACACCAAGCGCTTGGAGTTGGGCGAGCCATTTCTGAACCGCCTCTCGGCTATGCAGGGCTCGAAGTCAGTTTGTAGTATAGGGGCCTGAAGAATTGCCTATATTATTTTGGGGGTTCCTTATTTTAAGTATAGTATAATGGGCCCCAAAACGCTGTTCTAATTATTAAGGCCCCTGTATTAGATGTTCGAGCTCACCTGTTGTGTCTGCGGGAGAGACGGTTCTGTTTTCTGGGTCTTCAGTTTTCGGCCAACCCTAAACAAAGAACCCTCTGAGTCCTAGAGCCTATAACTGCCCATAACCCTAAACCTTGAACTCTGAACCCCAAACGCAAAAGCCGATTGATCGCCCAGTTGCCCCAACTGAGGTCGTGTTGAGCTCAACAAAGCGATGCGACTCCTGCCTGATCTTCGCGATCGGAAGTATTTAGGGCTCTAAACCCTAAACCCTAAACCGTTCGGGATGCCAATCAAAAAAGGCTTTTTTCAATCAAAAAAAAACTTTTTTCCAATCAAAAACACTCTTTTTCAATCAAAAAAAACTTTCCCTTTGTCATACAAGAAAAGAAGGGAGTATGGACGAAAGGACGGCAGGAAGGAAGGAAGGCAGGGAGGAAGGAAGGAAGGAAGGAAATAAGGAAGGNCAAGAAAAGAAGGGAGTATGGACGAAAGGACGGCAGGAAGGAAGGAAGGCAGGGAGGAAGGAAGGAAGGAAGGAAATAAGGAAGGCGAGAAGAGAGAGAAAGGAAGGAAGGAGGGAAGGGAGGAAGGAAGGAAGGAAGGCGAGGAGAGGGAGGAAGGAAGGAAGGAAGGAAGGAAAGAAGGAGGCGAGAAGAGAGAGGGAGGAAGGAAGGAGGGAAGGAAGGAAGGAAGGAAGGCGAGGAGAGAGAGGGAGGAAGGAAGGAAGGAAAGAAGGAAGGAAGGAAAGAAGGAAGGACGGATGGCAGGAAGGAAAGGAAGGAAAGGAAGGAAAGGAAGGAAAGGAAGGAAAGGAAGGAAGGCCACCACCACCACCACCACCAGCACCGCGACTACTACTACTACTACCACTACCACTACCACCACTACTACTACTACTACGACTACTACTACTACTAGTACTACTACTAGTGTTGATGATATAAATCCTGCATTAACTTAAGGACCCTAAACTATGGGAATTATGGTATATTCCCTATTATGGGTAATGCAGGATATATATTATCAACCGTACTGCTACCAGTACCACTACCACTACCACTACCACTACTACTACTACTATTACTGTTACTACTACTACTACTACTACTACTACTACTACGACTATTACTATTACTGCTGCCATGACTAAAGCCAGTACAGCTAGTGCTGCTACTATTACTACGACGACGACGACGGCTACTACTACTACTACTACGACTACTACTCTTACTACCGCCATTACTAGAGCGAGTACAGCCGGTGCTACTACTAGTACTCCTACTCCTGCTCCTACTACTACTACTACTACCACTACGACGACGACTACTACTACTACTACCTCCGACAACGACGACGACTACTACCACTGTTACTACTACTTTGACTAATTCTACTTTTATCACTATTAGCACAAATAGTACTACTACCTCTACTANACCTCCGACAACGACGACGACTACTACCACTGTTACTACTACTTTGACTAATTCTACTTTTATCACTATTAGCACAAATAGTACTACTACCTCTACTACTACTACTACTACTACGACTACCTACTACTACTACCACCACTACTATTATTATTATTACTACTACTACTATTACTACTATTACTACTATTGCTACTACTACTACTACGACGACGACGACTACTACTACGACAACTACGACTACGACTAGTACTGAAAGTTTTTGTTTTGATGGGGACGAAATCTCCGGATGCTCCTAGGCTTGCCTGTAAACTGGTAGAGAAAGTTTTTTTTGATTGGGAAAAAGTTTTTTTGATTGGCTAAAAAGTTTTTTTTGATTTTTGAGGAAAGTTTTTTTTGATTGAAAAAAAGTTTTTTTGATGGGTTTCCCTAACCGTTCAGAGTTCAGGGTTTGCGGTTTGGAGATTGCGGGTTCAGGGTTCAGGGCTTAGGGGTTTAGGATTTGGTTTAAGGTTTCAGACGTACGAGTGGAGAGTGTGAAGTGAGAGGCCAGTGGCTCGCTGGGTCCGTAAGGTTGTAGATTCGAAGGTGACCCCACCCTCAGCTTCGGAAAGCAAGGTAAATGCTACACTCTGGCGTAGGATGATACAACATGGTTCAATATGATATACCGTTGGTACGGTATATTACGTATCATAACAAGAACATGAGGCAGTATAACGTAGCAGAATAGAATGTAAAACGGAATAACATGGTAAAATAGAACGTAGTAGATATAATGTATAAGTTAATATAACATATAGTATAATGTGTTACGCTACAAAAGGGTGTATGTATGTATATATATATAGAGAGAGTACGTCCCACAAATATTGTTACAGTATATGGGCTGTCATACAAAGCATAGTATGTAGTTTCATGTAACAGAGTATAAATAAAGAGAATAGAACAGACCATAGTACAATCTACTGTGTATCCATTTCCATATCTATATCTTATCTGCAACTGCATCTGTATCTATATCTAAATCTGTATTTGCATCTAGAACTATACCTGTGTCTGTATCTATATCTGTATCTATATCTATCAATGTATATTGTACTAGGATAACATGGAAAGCCGGTTAGAATCATACAAAACAATGTAGCATACCGTAGCATAAGATATTATGAGGAAAATTGAATATTACAGACTCTACTATACTGTAGTTTACTCTAATATACCCTGCTCTACTATACTATGCCATGGTATGTTATCCTCTACTATATCGTACCAGACTAAACTGTACTATACGATATTATAAGAGAACAGAGCAGGCTGTGATTTATAGAGACCCCCAAACCGTTAAACCCTAACCCTAAACCCCTAATCCCTAAACCTTAAATCCCTAAATCCCCAAACCAGAAACCCCTAATCCCTAATCCCTAACTCCTTTTGAATCCTTAAACCCTAAACCCTAAATCCTTAAACCCTAAACCTTAAACCCTTAAATCCATCTGAGGAGCTTCCGAGTTGCTTGAAAGAGATTCGAACCTCGGCGATCGTGAGCCTTCAAAAGATGGGTTTAGGGTTTAGGGCAAAGTTTAGGGTTTCAGGGTTTAAGGTTTAGGGTTGGGCCCCTCTATAGGGGTCCTATTAGTAATTAGTTCTATGCTGCTAGGCGTGAGGTCTTCGAGGAGGCATGTTTGCGGCAGCTTTTCGTGCAAGATCCTTCGCATAAATAGGTGGGTCCCCGGCCCCGGCGTGCATACACTCCTCAAAGTCATCCTGCGCGGGATCACCAGGACTACAACACCGACAGTGCCCAAACGCCATTAATGTGTGCAGGAAGGGTTCCTGGGGTTTGAGCCCAAAGATTTAGTCGAACTTTGGAGGACACCTCACAGAAGCCTTGCAATAGAACCCCTTATAGACCCCTGGGGCCCGTTTCTAATAGTTGAAGCCCAGACATTATGAGTTGGCATTTCCGAGCATCTTAGGGTGATCCTGGCTGCCGCTGCGGAATCATCCGCAAGTGGCCAGCAACTGAATGCCTTGCAAGAGAAGGTGGGGGACTGTGCTAAACTAAACTGTACTGCACTATGCTGGAATGACTACGTATACTATAAAATGCTAGAACATGGGATAATACAGAATAGTATGACATGGCAGGTCATAGCTGACAGGAGATGCCTTACCGAAACTCTCGCCGTCACGGTGACCCCAGTCTCAATCTCCTGCATCGCAGATCCCGAGACCCCCTAAACCCTAAAACCCTAAAGGACTAAAGCCTAAACCCTAAATAACCCTAAGCCCTAACCCTAAACCCTAAAGCCCATAACCCTAAACCCTTAACCCTACAGCCTATAACCCTAAACCCTAGACCCCTATACTTTAACAACCCAAAGCCACCTGTGTGCTGTGGGCAGATTGCAGTGGTCCAGTCCTTACAGTCCACTCTCTTCGACACCTTTGACCAACCGAATCCTCCAGCCACTCGGCCTGGCACCAGGAAGGCCACCGAAAATGTGAGTCTGGGGCTTAGGGCTGGGCTGAGCACGCTAAGAGCATTTGAGGTTGGGAGCTTAGCCGAATGTGCTTCGACACCGTTAAGGGTTTTGTGTTAGGCCCACAGGCAGTTTCAGAACATCAAGGATTAGAAATTTATTGGTTCGAACACAGTGCAGCATGGTCAGAGGCTTCGCCTTACAAGGAGCACGTTGAGACCCAAATGGGTGGTTGTCAAAATTGTGGTCCCTTTTTGGGTACCCTAAATAATAGGTGCCGTATTATGATAGTGACCCAAAAAGTGACCATAATTTTGACAACCCTAGCTTCTCCAACGCCCGAGACCCGAAACCCCCTAAACGAATTAGGGTTTAGGGTTTAGGGTAACCCCTGACTGTAATCCCTAAACCCGAAGAAGCCCACCCAGGCCTCTGCGCTGGCTACTTTCGAGCAGCTGATTCCAAGGGAAGCCCCTCGTTCTTGACGTGCTCTTAGGATTTTCGGGTATAGGGCTTAGGATTTTCGGGTATAGGGTTTAGGGTTTCGGGTTTAGGGGTTAGGGTATAGAAGCCAACAGGACTCCTTGAAGGGTTCCTTTAAAGGGTTCTATGGGTTGCTATAAGTGCTACAATTGATATCACAAGGGTTCCTTTAAAGGGTTCTAGAACATTTTCCATAAGGGATAAAAAATGGGTATTGTAGGGATTTCATGAAGAAGGAGGAATACTGTATTCAGGGCTCCTTATTGTGAGCGTAGTATAACTCACCCCCACAACCCTCTCAATTACTAAAGCCCGTCTATGATGGGAGTAGTGGTAGTAGTAGTAGTAGTAGTACTCACTCACTCACCACGCTGCAAGGTCCAGTCTCGCTTGCGTACATGTTACACTCCCACTTTGGGGGAGCGGCTCCTTAGAGGAGCACATGCCCTATCCGTAGATACTGTGGCATGAATGATTCGCGCCGCCCCGAAGGGCCACCAGCAGCAGGAGAAAGTCTGCGCAGTTTCAGTTGCGGATTGGCTCTTTTGTGTCTCTTGCAGGCCGAACTGGTGCAAGTGCGTCGCTCGAGCTCGAGCTTGCTGCGTCTGGTGCTTGCGGGGCTTTCGCCACAGAGACGGTAGAACATACCTTGACAAGTACAAGTACACTGCGACCCCGAATGCTGGGGAAAGAAGGTAGGGAAAGACACCCGGTCAGAAAGCGAGGACCTTCACATTGCATCCCCCTACAATGTGAGACCGAAGGATGCCTTAGCCAGCTCTAGTGTACAAGAGTACAAAGGCCTTTCTTCTACACAGCTCGAGCGCATCCGTAAATGCCCGCTTTACGGCTGAACGATTGTCATCCTTCAACCACCACATGTCACTGCTGTGGTGCAGCACGCATCTGTAGTGACCTTGGTGGATGCTCGGCCCGTCATGGATGATGACGGCTTGGAGTCGAAAGTTGGTCGAGGTCAGGCTAAACACATCGTCGTCAAAGGTGGGGAATGCTGGGTTTGGCTGCAGGACATAATACGGGTCATGTCTTTTAAGAATACCGTTATCGGACTCTCGGAATCTGGGCAAAGCAAGGGCTAAGAGTTTAGGGGCTTGCTGAAGCACTTGCAGCCACGAATCAGTCTGCATCTTTCTCTTGCCCGTGGTTAAAGTTCTCGATGATATCGTTGATCCTTTCATTCCAAGAACGAGTGGTTGCAACCTTAGGTAGCATTGGAGGTGTGACAAGTTCACATGCCAGACAGCTTGCTTGAGCAAAAAGCCTTGTCGTGGCCAAGTGCACGCAGGCTCTTCTCCCAACACTTGTCCGGCTGGAGGGCCAAGCCTGCATCTATAGAAAACCGAAGCAAGCGTGCCATTACTGTGTGCCGAAACTTCCCCCAAAAAACCCAAGCACCTGTAGATTGTAACTTCTCCAACACGACCTCACCCGTCACTTTCTTGATGTAGAAAGCCATCAGCTCACTTCGAGATCTGTATTTGTCTAAGCTATTGTATGCTATTCTGTTGATCTTGCAAGTCTCATGGTGAACTCGGGCCCCAATGTTGCGACAAACACAGCATTGCTTCATGCAGCAAAATATCAGCAGATCAATAATGAGCTCAACTGTCAGTTGGCGCACGAATCAAGAGCTCAGCGCCGAAGCCCATTGCCCGATGAAGGGCATACACAAGCGAGCTTGGATAG
The DNA here is from genome assembly GCA_003297005.1 of Symbiodinium sp. clade A Y106. Taxonomy (NCBI): domain Eukaryota; class Dinophyceae; order Suessiales; family Symbiodiniaceae; genus Symbiodinium; species Symbiodinium sp. clade A. Next base: position 53,074 of record BGNK01000412.1, read on the forward strand.
CTTGGACGGTTGCTTGCAGGTGGCTGCAGGGGGTTGGAGTCTGACAAAGGCTCTCGAAGGAATCAATCGATGGATCTCATGTAGTTCGGCTTTGCTAGAAACCCATCTGACAGACCTTGATAGATCCAAAGCTTGTTGAAATGAGCTCCATGCCTCTCGAAAACAAAACAGTCACACCCATCACCAGGTAAAACCAAGTTCAGCCGCAACGGCTATTTGAAGGGTTGTAGCCTCAAAAGGCGGTTCTTGGGATGAGGCTGTTATTTTGCTATAGTTGGAGGGTGCAGGTGCTAGCGCCAACTGGTGCAATAATTTGATACGTCTGGCCGCACGGCTTGCTTTAAGACAGTCTCGGGCGAGCTTTTGGACTTCGGCCGCTCTGCGCCGAAAAGCGAACAGTTGAGGAAGGGTCTGGGTAGGCATACCGCCGAGCTGACTGCGCAACATCCACAGTTGCCTTGTGGGCGTTGGCACCAGATCACTTTGCCAAGGTGTTACACTTTCAGACACGCGATGTGTGCAGGTGGCTATGTGCAGTACATGCTGTACACCGGCGCGGTCTTCCGCAGGCACGGTGGCAATCTGCGCAGTAACATCGTCCCGCCAGGCATGGTAAGCAGGGGAATCCTCTAGACTTTCACACCAAGTCGGTGTGGGGGGTGCGGGGGTTCTGTATTTCCACACCCTGAAGGGGACGTGCACAGCGACTGGTTTGTGTAGGCCGCCGCCTCTGTGCTTGCCCACCGGGCAGTCGATGGTGCGTGCCTGCTTGCTTCCGCCCGTGGCTTGTGCGCTGCGGGTGAGGAGATAGTGACGCTGCTACCCTGAGGTCCTTGGAATGTCATGTCAGGGCCGGAACACGTGTTTAGGGTGATGAGGCAGTGGCTTTCCGCAATCTGGAGAAATCTGTGTGCGTCAGTTTCAGCCCTGTTTGGTTTGTAGAAATTTGGGCCCGTGACAAGAGCCGAAAGAGGCATGGCTGTGTTGAAATCTCCTCCAATCACAAGCTTGTTACGGAGAGGGCAGGCCGCGACAGCCTTGTCTAGCGCCGACCAAACAGGGCGGCGAGCTTCTTTGTTAGTGGATTCAGCACGTTGACGTTTCCAAGGAACCTGGTAAACATTAAAGGTGTCCCAAGTTTGGCTCTTACAAAAGATTCTAACGTGGAGTAGCCGCCCTGGAACAAGCTCATTAAAACAGATACTGTCAGCATCCGCAATTCGCTTATTTACAAAAGTAATGACTCCCGCGTGGCTACCTCCCCCTGCAGAAGAGATTACATGAAAGGAACCATTCTCAAAAGTGCTTGACTGCTTCCAATGCGATTCTTGCAAGAACAAGATGGACGGCTGGACCTCCTCCATCCAAATGCGAAGCTCGTCGTACAGACTGCCAGCCGCACCTCCGATGTTATAGGTGACGATGCAGGGATCATGTTGGAAAAGCATGGGTCTGCGTGTGCTGGCTTTGGTCAGAGGGGTCTGCTGAGGCGTGACTACAAGGGAGCAGAGTGTTTGTGCGTTGTGCGTTCTGCCACGGTACGAGGTCGAACCATGCAGCTGTGCCCTACGCACTGCTCTCTTGTAGGCTCGCTTCACGATCCAATTGTGCTTAGGAGGCTGCTTTGGCATGGGCTCCCGGTGCAGCGGTCCAGCACCTGAGGCGCCTGAGGCGTTGACGGGGCCAAGCAGTGTAGAACAAATGTGAACTGAACTTGAACGGTAAGGCGTTGACACAGCTGAGGGTAAAACCAACCACGCTGTTAAGAAGCGCCCCTCTGCGACCTAAGCATGACAGAAAACTCTGTGAATGCGTGGCAGTAGCAACTCGATGTCTCAGACCTTTAAAAGCTGGCTTCACCGGCGCTGTCTCGAAACCTTTTCGGTCCGTCCATGCTTGAAACGCATTGCTCGGAAATCTCTGCCCTTTGGGCAGAGGAGGCTCAGGTGGGTATTGACGCCCACACGGCATGCACTGGCGATCTTGAATCCCCGAGAGCTCGGCAGGAACCTGTGGGCCCGGTCCTTCAGCTGTTTCGCCAGCCACACTGGCCCTTGCCTTCCCGGGCTCCCTGTGCACTGCAGTGTCGTCGTCAGCCTTTCCAGGTGGAGGCCGCCTGGAGCGTGGCGGGGGCGGGGGCACTTCACGGCCCGCTGCTCTGAGTTGCTCCAGCAAGGTCGCACTCGCAGCAGAGAGGCACAGGCAACTGGTGCAACAGCTTCCGCTGACACATCAGCTGGGGCCAACTCGTCCAGGGTGTCCGCTACCCTGCCCGTGGCCAGTAGCTCTGCATCTCCTTCTGCAGTCTGCGCCGCTTGTGCCAATCTCACTCGTTTAGGGGGGCGATTTGGAGATCGCTCTTTGCGTTTAGCCTTACCCATGGCCTCTTCCGGCAAGGAGTGGCAACCTAATCCATTAGCTCTGCAAGGTCTAATTTGCGTGCTACTGTGTGTACCAGGACTATGACCAGGACTACTGTGCTCCCGTGTGCGGACAGACTGTTGTTGAGAGAGTTGTAAGCACGAACCCCTTGGTTTGCTTCTACAGACGTGGTCTACCACTGCCTGGAGCAGAACAAGAGTCAGTCGTGGCTCGCATCTGCTTGTGCATGGGGCACCCCACAAGGTGCCAGCAGGAGTGTTCTGTTGGGACTCAGACAACCACTTCAAAAGGCTCAGGCCGAAGCACTGTGCTTTTGCCAGGAGTCGCCCTGTCCGGTCCTGAGAAGATGCTTCTTGCATGCTACAACGGGTCCAACAAGTTGGCAGAGGCGTGGCAATCCACAACCCCTTTATTAGTATCCTGCTGAGGCGCAATGCAGTGTGAATTTCTTTAGACGCGTTGCCGGCAGCTTCGCCATCCCTAGAGATGACTCCAAAGCCCCCGCCGGAAGAAAGCTCAACCCTCGCATCTAATACCGAATGCAAACGAGTTTCTTTGACAAGAAGTTCTCGGTATTCCCGGGACTTGGGACCCAGGAGGCTCGTTACAAGTTCCTGCGTAGCAGTCGCTCGAGTTGGCGACCTTGCTTCCTGCGCGAGGCGTGTCGGCTTCGGGAGTGCAGGCGTCTACAGCTGCGGCTTCTACGTTAAGTTGGGGTACTATACCTAACAACCCAACGACGTTTGTGCTGGTAGCGAGCCTGGAGATCCTGGGGGGCTAGGTTGCGTTTAGCGAAGCCTTGAAGTACAACCTGGTACGCATTAAAAGTGGGATACTGCACCAGGTACTCTTGGGCGAGGCAGGTTGTCGACAGCAGCTCACGGGACACGGAAGCAACCGCAATCCCGTGGTGGTTTGGGGCAATCCTGCCGTCTCTGCGTCGCGTCGTGTACGCTCTGCTCTCCGGCACGTTGCGCGCCAGCTGTACCTTAAGCCGAGTTGGCAGGGAGTGGCCCAGGACAAAGCAGTGTTTAGGCTCCGGCTCACACAAGGATCTTCCATTCCTTCCTTGTTTGCGGGAATGCGGCACGCTTTCAGCTCTACGAGTTGTGGTGACCACAACCTTGGCAGCTAGGTACGGCGCCGTGGCATGTCTGAAGAGAGAAAGCTCCAAGTTACGGTCGTCGTTCCCTGGCACGGCCTGTCGGTTGGCTACCGCGGGATCTTCGGACTGCCGTGCTCGCAGGACTATGGTGTCAGACGCATCCGCTATGAAAGGAATGTCAGGCTGTCGCCGCGCCTTCTTGTGAAGTGTCACAGGATCAGCGCCCCATAGCAGTAGAAGCACTAGGAGGAACAAGGGCCACATGTTCGAGCCCAGATGCTTAGTAGTAGTAGTAGTAGTAATAGTGAGAAAACTCCAAGCCTAGGGGGGCTTTGAGGCTTGGGTTTAGTGTCTTCGGGTCATTGTTTAGGTTGAAGGCTTTCGGTTTTCTCAGGCGTTGGGGTTTCAGAACTCCGGTGTTTCGGGTGGGCACTGCATGCAAAAGCCTAAACCCTAAACCCGAAGCCCTGAACCCTAAATCCTAACCCCTAAACCCTAAACCTCTTAATCCTAAACCTAACCTTCAAAGGGCCCTGTAGCCTGCTGAGAGGTGAGGAGGCTGCATAGGATGCGCTGCGACGGTAGCAATGAGGAGCCACGGCTTCGTTGGGAGGTTTAAGGTTTCGGTTTAGGGCTAACATAGGCTTCAAGGTTTAGGGTTTAGGGTTCGGGTTAAAAAAGGGTTTAGGGTTCAGGGTTTAGGGTTTCGGTTTAGGGTGAGTTTTGGGGTTTAGGGTTTAGGGTTAGGGCTTTTTTAGGGTTTAGGGTTCAGGGTTTAGGGTTTCGGTTTAGGGTGAGTTTTGGGGTTTTGGGTTAGGGAATGTAGGGTTTAGGGTTCAGGGTTTAGGGTGAGTTTTGGGGTTTAGGGTTTAGGGTTTAGGGTTAATAGGGGCCTAAATAACCATGTAGGGGGTTCCTATTATTATAGTATAATATTCCCCAAAACCCTATTCTGATTATTAGGGCCCCTATCTCAGGACTTTCGATAAAGATTTCCGGCACTGTTGGCAGTGGCACTCAGCGCGCCTTGCAAGGACCTCATAAGCCCGGTCACGACGAAGTTTTCACGGGAGGAGGACGGGCCGGTATGCCGGTATGTCTGGTGCTCGGGTGTGTGGTGTAGGGGCTTAAATCATAACCGAGACTATTTTGGGGGGTACCCTAAACCCTGTTCTAATCATTAAGGCCCCTATTTTAGTTTGTTAGAAAACAGGTCTTTTCAGTACGAGCCGGTGATGCTCTCTGTAGCACTTCAGCGCTGTTCGGCGCCGCCTTCCTGAGGGGAGGGAGTCGAAGCGGTTCCCGTTCCCTCTAGCAGACTATAATATACACTATAATATGCTCCAATAGACCATTATATAATATAATAACAGACTACAATAATATATATATATATATATATATATATATATACATATATTATAATATGCTCCAATAGGCCAATATATAACATAGCAGACTATAATATATACTGTAATATGCTCCCATATACGACTATATAACATAACAGACTATAACATACCCTAAACCCTAAACCCTAAACCCCAACAGCAGCTCCAGGAGGTCGAGGATCACTGCAGTGCCGTGCTTGGCGGTGCTGTGCTGCACCACTGGGAGCTGACGGGCTCCTGGCATACCGCGCCGGTCCTCAACCCAAACGAGCTTCCCGGCCTCTTGGGGTTTGGGGTTTCGGGTTTAGGGTTGAGGGTTTAGAGGGGTTTAGGTTTAGGGTTGAGGCTTTAGGGGGGTTTGGGGTTTAGGGTTTCGGGTTTAGGGTTTAGGGGGGTTTAGGTTTAGGGTTGAGGATTTAGGAGGGTTTGGTCGGGGATACTGGATCATGTCCTTGAAGCCGGCAGAGAGGTCAGACCCCGACACACCAGAACTTTCAGCTTTCCCCTAGTATCGGCAACTCTCCTTGCACAAGGGTCTTTGTTGTTCATGGCGTCCAGCCAGACAGTTGAGAGCATGCCCTTGCGATTGGTGTGGCGATGAAATTGAGCCACGTTTCACTTGCCGAGTGGGCTACAGGGCTTGCAACCGAAATGTTCGTCATTCTTGCCAGGGTGCGAGGCCTTCACTTGCGATGTGAGTTCGTTTTGCTGAACATGTTTGTGGTCTTCTGGAACTATAGGCAGTTTGCAGTGCGCAGCTTGTTCGTGTGTGAGAAGCAGTGTGATCGCACTCTTGTGCTTGAGTTCACAGTTCGTAATTGTGTTGGATGCTTTCAGGTTCGATGCTGTCTCAACTCTTGATTAGCTTCGTCGTTCAGCTGCGTCTTGCAATCATTGGGCTGTGGGCTTACTGGAGTATCTCTCTGGAACGCCAAGGCAGCCCAAAGAAGAGGCCGGGACCGATCTCTCAGATGTCCTGTGCGGGCCCTCTTTTGGAAGAGTTGCTGTCTCAAAGCTTCTGGGATCACGATCTGCGCCTGCCCCCCCCCCCCCAATACTAGACGCATCGACTCCATCACCATGGAGTTACCGCGCAAGGCCCCGCGCCGATCATCGCAGAGCAGCTCAAGGCGAAGCAGCCGCCCGGCCAAAGCAGGGACTATTATTATTGTTATTACTATTACTACTAGTACCACTAGTACTACTAGTATTACTAGTATTGCTTTTACTACTACTACTACTACTACTACTACTACAACTACTACTACTACTACTGCTACTACTACTACTACTACTAGTAGTACTACTATCACTATCATTACTATTGTTGCAGGAGCCTTAGGAGCCTTGGGTGGTCACGGCGTAGTGGATAGAAATGGCTCTCTTTTTCTTTTTTGGAGCGTGTTCGGGGTTCCTTTCAAGGGTACCTATAAGGGTTCCTTTAAGGGATCTATAGAGTTTAGGGCTTAGAGTTTAGGGCTGAGGGTTCTGTCTATAAGATGAAGCGTGTTTCTGTAGATTTCGGTGGTATCAGAGAAGTTCGAAGCTGTGGCGGCAGAGGTTTTGCAGTTAGGTGCTCGAGCAGTGTGAGGACTTCTGCCGTTTTAAACACATGCTGCCTTCATGCGCATTTAACCTTAGATCGCTCGATCATCAGTCAAGACTTCAACTGCCGTTGCGGCAGAGTCTCGCTAGTTAAATGCAAAATCAGGGCAGCAAGCTCGGAAGACAAAGCATGTATACCCGGCACTGCCGTTCTGCTTCTTATCAGGTCAATCCAGTGGAGTCGTCGCAGATAGCTTCGAACACGCCGACAAGGCCCGCATTTTGAGGGCCTTCACTGAGATTGGGATGTTTCCAAGTTTTCGTTCTTTCAGGAGTAGCCAACGGCGGTGCTGTTCCCGAACAAAGCTCATGCATACCTTAGCCCATGCTTTTGTGGGCCAGTGTGTGTATTCCAGCTCCCCGTACCTGCAGAGCCCATGACAACCGAATGACATCAAATGACCGCAAATTGCCATCCTCTTCCCAAACACCCAAACCCTAAACCCTAAACCCCTAAACCCTAAACCCCTAAACCCTAAACCCCTAAACCCTAAACTCCTAAACCCTTAACCCTAAACCCTGGAGCTCCCCGTTCCGTAGAGGCCAATACCACGAACTCCAGGACCATACATGCAACCAACAACGGTTCAGGGTTTAGGGTTTAGGGTTTAGGGGTTCAGGGGTTTTAAGACGCGAAGCCCTTATAACTGAAGGTAGAATTCTTGATATTCCTCAAGAATTATGGGCATTGGGAATTGGGATCCTGACTTTTGATCAGGGAAGCCTTCGGCGAGAGAGCCGGCGGCATATTGCCATGTACTTCAGGTCAGGAAAATAAAGGCTTACTATAAGGGATACTATGAAGGGTACTATCAGGGTTTCCGTTGTAAGGGTTCTGTGCAGCTTATTTACAGCCCTTCTCGTGGGCTTATGCAGTCGAACAGTCATCCAGACAGATGTAAGCACACACACACAGAGAGCGCACATGCATGTTTTCGCATGACAGGCGCATGTGCAGTGGCAGGGTCACATACATCCATGGGTGGGCAGCTCGTTCTCTCTTGTTGGGGGTTTCACGACAAACGGCGATCTCATGTTGAAGAGCCTGCAAGAGAGACATGGAGTACATCAGAGAGATTGTGCTTTGCGAGGTGATCAGGCTGGCGCACATGCCAGCACGCCCGGACCTCTGGATTTCAGAATGATGTTTCAGTGAATGAATCAATGAGGTGTAAGTCTGCAAGTGTAGCGGTTGGGTGTCTACGGGCCTGTCGAATTCTTCTGTCTGGTGCTTAGTAGGGAACGGGGGAATGGATGCTTATAGTCTTATAGTGGTCCCTATATAATCCCCAATAGTAGTTCCCATAACCCATTCCCCCATTCCCTACTAAGAACCAGACAGTCTTGGTAAGGGCACCTCCCTTGGCTTGGCAACTGCGGCAGGCTGCGAGGACTCGAACTTTACTTGAAACGGTTGATGATATAAATCCTGCAGTACCCATAATAAGGAATATACTTTAATTCCCATAGTTTAGGGTCCTTAAGGCAATGCAGGATTTATATCATCAACCGAAGGTCGTGCCCGATGCAGGCATAAGCTGTTTTGTGTGCTCGCAGAGCTCAAAGTGCGCATCCGACACGATACAAACCAAAAACAGTTTCATTGGTGCCGGGATGTCATGTAATATGTGGGCCTAAGTAAGTACAAATACTATTTTAGGGGCTCCTTATTCTAATTATAGTATAATGGGCCCCAAAACCCTGTTCTAATTATTAAGGCCCCTAATATAGAACCCCATTATGGATCCCTTATGGATATAAGTACCTTAATTGGGGTTATAAGTAGTTATAAGTAGAGTTACCTTATTTATAACCCCACTTACTAAGTCCCATGATCCTTCAAGTAGACCCTAAACCCTAAACCCTGTAGATCCCTTAAAGGAACCCTTAAAGGAGCCCCACCCTAGTTACTAAGTCCCATGATCCTTCAAGTAGAGGCCCTCCGAAGATGCAGCTGCCGCGCTGGAAGCCACAGGCGATGTTAACTCGCCTCTATGGCCTTGGCACAGGAGGGTTTGGGGTTCCTTTAAAGGCTACCTATAAGGGTTCCTTTAAGGGATCTATAGGGTTTAGGGTTTAGAGGGTTTAAGGTTTAGGAGTTTAGAGGGTGCAGGGTGTATAGAAATTGTTCAGGGTTTGGGTGCCTATGAGCTTTTAGCGAAAGTTTTAGCCGACAGTTTCTTTTTTGGAACTTGGTTCTGGGAATTGCTGGGCTGAGAGCTGGGCTGCAGCTGTGGTCTGGGAATCCGTCGGCCGGGAGCGGCTGGTTGGGTGCCAATAGGTGAAATCAACACATNGGCAGGGGCTGTTGGGGGGGAGTTTTCTTTTTGAAACCCGGCTCGGGCCTGGGCTGGGCATGGGGAGGAGTTTTCTTTTTGAAACCTTGGTTTCAAGGGCTGGGCTGGGCTGGGCTGGCCTGGCCTGGCGGGTTTTCTTTTGGAACCTTTATTTACATTACAGGTCTGGGGCTGGGCTCCGGGCCGGGGCTGGGGGCTGGGGTCTGGGGCTGGGATTGAAATTGACGGTTTAGGGGATTCGACGTTAACAATGACAAGCAATTCTTAAGGGTTTGGGGGTTTAGGGTTTAGGGCCTTTTAGGGTTTAGGGTACCTTTGGAATCCTGATTCGTTAACAACCTAGTGATCATGGAAGAAGTTGGCGTGCCTGCAGCACCATGCCATGTGTAGTCAAAATGCTTTAGCCTGGCTTATACTCAGGCTGAATGTAAGGTACGCATTTGCCGGCTACCATGGCGAATCTCGAATTCCCCTCCCAGGCCCTATGCCCTTTAACGCCCCTATTAAACTATACCAAATAAAGCCTTAAACCATTGACCCGAAACCCCGAAACCCTGAACCCGAAACGCCTTAAACCCATAACCCCGAAACCCTAGACCCTAAATCCTAAACCCTAAACCTCTAAACCCGAAACCTTAAAGCCCTAAGCCCTACACCCTCAAGAGCAGGATAAATAGAAATTGTGTGAATTTCGCTTCGAGTTTTTCCATTAATTTCGAATTTTCAATACATGTGTGGGAAGAGATCCCAGCCCAATTCCAATATCCTCCGCGAGATCAAAAGTAAAAAACAAAACTTGTGCTAAAAACATTCGTTCAAAACTTTCGCTCAAAACTCGGGACCCAAACCCTATACAATTTCTATGAAACCCTAAACCCCTAAACCCCTCAACCCCAAACCCTGAACCCCAAACCCCTAAACCAAAAACCCTTATAAACCCCATCAGCCCGAACCCCAAAAAGCTTTCTAAACCCTAAACCTTAAACTTCTAAACCCTAAACCCAATAAACCTAGACCTGCCTTGCAGGGAGGGATCGGGCGCTCGACTGCGCAGCTGCACCGCACCGTGCACGGGCCCCTGGCTGCCGCCTTTTTTGCTGCGTCTTCTAAAGGATCTTTTGAAGGGCCCTGTAGGGTTCTATAATAGGGTCCCCTGTTAAGGGGCTCTTTTGAAGGTTCCTCTACGGGCATAGGCATCAATAGAATAGTTGAGAAGTATCAAAGACCACTTCGCTTGAGAACAAGACAAATGATGGACATCAAGAAAGATCACGATTTTGATTGCTACTCCCACTACTACTACTACTACTACTACTCCTCCTTCTGCTGCTGCTGCTGCCGCTACTGCCGCTCTACTGCTACGACTGCTACTCCCACTCTTACCCCCTTGAACGCTAAACCCTGAACCTTCAATCCGAAACCCCGCACCATGCGCAGGCAGCAAGCTGGCGTCGCGAGCCCTTGAAAGTGCTTTGTGCCCGTGTACATACAGTGGCCTCTGCCATCTTTTAGTCGTATCGAGGGACCTTAACAGCTAGCATCGTGTTTGGGGGCAAGATTTTCTTTTTGTGCAAAGGGGCTGCATCTTGTAAATGACCCCTATTCTCTCGTATTTGTTGTTGGTTCCAGTGGGTTTCTGTGCTTGTGAAAGCATGATACTAGGAACCGTGCCAGCACAGGGTCGATCGTCAGGGCTCTTGCGGCACAGATCAGAACAAGTGGGTGAGGTTTTGGGGCTAGGGTGGAATATTTCGATCATGATCTGAAGCTAGGCTTCGAAACGAGGACTCGTAGGCTGCCTCGCCTCCGAAGTGAGCATCAGGCAGCATGACCAATCAGTCCAATACTCCAAAACACCTCTGGGTTCATAAAATTCTAAACATTCAATTTCGATTGATTTTCAAGACTATGACAGTGCACTAAATTTATAAGCTACGGATAAATTTGTTAATTAGAAATCTAACTGTATAAATTGTTGAATATTAAATCTTGATTCATAGATATGTATGTATTCGAGAACTATTTTATCAAAAAATAGAGTTATCAAGAAAAATTCATTTGGTTCGCGAGTGGGTTCTTATCCGGGTTCGTGTCCGGTTCGTGTCAAAGTTCGTGTCCGGTCCGTGTCCGGTTCGTATCCGGGTTCGTGTCTGCGTAGTATCTGGTTCGTATCGGGCTCGAGTCTGGTGTAGATTTGATCACGAAAAATAGCGGAGTTAGATTAGGGAAGAGAGAAGAGAGAGAGAGAGAGAGGAGAGAAGAAATATGAAAGAAGAGGGATATGAGAGTCTATTAAATCTTAATATATTATTTAAAATATAATAATATTCCTAATGTTTTTATTTTATTATCTATTTTTTATGATTGCAATAATATGAATAATAAATCCTATATAATTGTATTCTTCAATCTTTGANTGATTTTTCTTTTCTATTATTTTACGTAAATATTTGCTGTTTATACATTATACCCTATATATGCTTTTTTTGGAAATAAAATATATTTGTGTATCTTATTAGATCTATCAGATTAAGCACGTATTTTCGAATTCTGCGCAGATATCTCTTAGATCTATCTTTCTAATCCTTTCTTTCTAGGCCTATCTTTCTGGACCTGTCCTTGTAGATCTATCTTTCTAGATCCTTCTTTTCCGACCGATCTTTCTAAATCTATCTTTATAGGCCTATCTTTCCAAATCCTTCATTTCAGATCTAGCCTTCTATATCTATCCTTATTGATCTATCTTTCTAAATCCTTCTTTTCAGATCTATTCTTGCAGACTTATCTTTCCAGGCCTATCTTTAAAGACCTATCTTTCTATTCTATCTTTTCAAACTTATCTTTCTAAATCTATCTTTTCAGACCTATCTTTGCAAACCTATCTTTCTAAACCTATCTTTTCAAATCTATTATTTCAGACCTATCATTTCAGACCTATCTTTCCAAATCTATCTTTGTAAACCTATCCTTCTATATCTATCCTTGCAGGCCTATCTTTCTAAGCCTATCCTTCCAAATCTATCTTTCCAAATCTATCCTATCAGACCTATCTTTAGAGATCTATCTTTCCAGACTTATCTTTCTAGATCTATCTTTTCAATTCTATCTTTCCAGACCTATTTTTCTAGATCTGAATCACGAATCAAATACGACCCAGATACGAGCCACGACTTAGACAAATAAGAGACGAATTCAAATGCGCGCCAGATACGAACCCAGATACGAACCAGATACGAATTCAAACACGAACCCAGAAATGAACAAACACGAACCCGACACTAACTAGACACGAACCAGACACGAACACGACACCACTCTACTACAGAATCAGACACAAACCAAACCCGACCGAATACGAACCAGACGGAACCAAACACGAACTAAACACGAACCCAGACCCGAACCAAACAAGAACAAGACACGAACCAGACGCTTACCAGACACGAACCAGACACGAACCAGGCACGAACCAAACACGAACCACGAATTGGACAAGAACCGGACACGAACCCAATCGCGTACCGGACGCGAAGCCGGACACGAACCAGACACGAACCGGACACGAACCCAAACGCGAACCAGACACGAACCCAGACACGAAACGGACACGAACCGGACACGAAGCGGACCGGAACCAGATACGAACCGGACACGAACCGGACACAGAGCAGACACGAACCGGACACGAACCGGAGACGAACCGGACACGAACCAAACACGAACCGGACACGAACCAAACACTAGCCGGACACGAACCGGACACGAACCAGACTCTAGACTCTAGATATGAACCGGACACGAACCAGGCACGAACCCAGACGTGTACCAAACGCTAACCCTGACACGAATCAGACACGAACCGGACGCGAACCAAAACACGAACTAGACGCGTACCACACGCGAACCCGGACACGAACCAAACACGACCGGACACGAACCCGGACACGAAGACCGGAACCGGACACTAACCCTGACATGCGACTGATACTTGCTTTCATTCAGCAAGCACAGCACTGGAGAGTCCGCCGAAACCCCTAAAGCTATTAAAATATGGAAGATTGCCGCGAGATTTCTAAAATTACCAAAACCGGCATTTTATTACCGGGAGAGAGAAGCGCTCGCGACACTAAAAACTTCTAGGATTGTAGCCACGCGAGACAACCATGCAAGAGGCTTTCACGAAGAAACACGGAAAAGGACCAAGTTGCAGGGGGGCAGGGGTGCGTACAGAATCACGGACGCAACCAGCACGACACCGTTTTATTGGAGAACTAACTGCTTATAAATGTTTCATCTAGCAATCAAAACCTTGTGAAAAATAAAATCAAATTGAATGTTACATATATCTATATATACAGTAATATAGAAATACATCGCTTTTCCCATATTGGTAAAATTAGTGTAATAGAAAAATACATCTTATAAATTCATGAATCTATAAATCCCATAAATTCATATATCTATTATTTGGCGAAAATATAGAAAGTATTCAATATATTCAAGAATGAGAAAAATCTATTGAATACTGATAATACATATATTTTTTCTCTATATGATGATGAGATTCAGGTGAATTGAAATATAAACCATAATGTAATAAATGAATTCTCAACCTCCTATTTCGTTCGAATAAGGCTATTATATAAATCACAGAATCAACTAGTATCACCAACTCATCTGGGTTCATTTCAACTTGAGAGTATATAGCACTTTCCTTCGATTCGGTCTGATCTTAGGTTTCGGAGTATTCTATACAGCCTGAAATTTTAGATTTGATGAATATTCACGGACATAATATGATGACCTATTATGTCTTGTGCGACCTCGCTTCATCAATTCCTGCAGTCCTCGTGTCTCGTTCTCTGAGATTCATCGTAACTTGTGAACCATCTGACGACCTGTCACATGTCAAGAACACTGATGAAAGCATGTATTTTGCTCAAAATTGTTTAAAGAAACATTAGTTGCAATGAAGGTTTGTAAATTGGAAGAGTTTGAAGATTGAATGCATCGAAAGATTGAGCTTGAAACCATGTTGATGTCCTCAATTTAGGGCCAGGGCCCGGTAACTCCAACATACACAGGCGGATGCCCGTAACAAATCGTACCCCTTGTGATGTGTGATCTCACAACATACACACGCCGATGCCCGTAACAAATCGTACCCCCTGTGATGTGTGATCTCACAGCATACACACGCCGATGCCCGTAACAAATCGTACCCCCTGTGATGCGTGATCTCACAACATACACACGCCGACGCCAATTTCAAATCGTACCCCTGTGATGTGTGATCTCACAACATACACACGCCGATGCCCGTAGCAAATCGTACCCCCCAGTGATTTGTGATCTCACAACATACACGCGCCGATGCCCGTAACAAGCCGTACCCCCTGTGATGTGTGATCTCGCAACATACATACGCCGATGCTAGTAACAAGTCATACCCCCCGTGATGTGTGATCTCACAACATACACACGCCGATGCCCGTAACAAATCGCACCCCCTATGATGTGTGATCTCACAACTTATACACGCCGATGCCAGAAACAAATCGTACCCCCTGTGATGTGTGATCTCATAACATACATACGCCGATGCCCGTAACAAATCGTACCCCCTGTGATGTGTGAGCTCACAACATACTCCAATGCCAGTAACAAATCGTACCCCCTGTGATATGTGATCTCACAACATACACACGCCGATGCCCGTAACAAATCGTACCCCCTTGTGATGTGTGATCTCACAACATATACAGGCCGCTGCCAGTAACAAATCGTAACACCTATGATGCGTGATCTCACAACATATCTACGCCGATGCCCGTAACAAATCGTACCCACTGTGATGTGTGATCTCGCAACATACACACGTCGATGCCCGTATCAACTCGTACCCCCTGTGCTGTGTGATCTCACAACATACACATGCCGATGCCCGTAACAAACCGTACCCCCTGTGATGTAAGATCTCACAACATACACACGCCGATGCCAGTAACAAATTTTACCCCTGTGATGTGTGATCTCACAACATACACACGCCGACGCCAGTAACAAATCGTACCCCCTGTGATATGTGATCTCACAACATACACACGTCCATGCCAGTAACAAATCGTACCCCCTATGATGTGTGATCTCACAACATGCATACGCTGATGCCCGTAACAAATCGTACCCTCTGTGATGTGTGATCTCGCAACATACATACGCCGATGCCCGTAACAAATCGTACCCCCTGTGATGTGTGATCTCACAACATACATACGCCGATGCCCGTAACAAAACGTACCCGCTGTGATGTGTGATCTCACAACATACGCAGGCCGATGCCAGTGACAAATCGTACCCCCTGTGATGTAAGATCTCACAACATACACGCGCCGATGCCCGTAACAAATCGTACCCCCCGTGATGTGTGATCTCACAACATGCACACGCCGATGCCCGTAACAAATCGTACCCCCTTTGATGCGTGATCTCACAACATACACACGCCGATGCCAGTAACAAATCGTATCCCATGTGATGTGAGATCTCACAACATACACACGCCGAAGCCAGGAACAAATCGTACCCCCTGTGATGGGTGATCTCACAACATACACACGCCGATGCCAGTAACAAATCGTACCCTCTGTGATGTGTGATCTCGCAACATACATACGCCGATGCCCGCAATAAATCGTACCCCCTGTGATATGTGATCTCGCAACATACACACGCCGAAGCCAGGAACAAATCGTACCCCCTGTGATGTGTGATCTCACAACATACACACGTCGATGCCAGTAACAAATCGTACCCCCTGTGATGTGTGATCTCACAACATACATACGCCGATTTCCGTAACAAATCGTACCCCCTGTGATGTGTGATCTCACAACATACACACGCCGATGCCCGTAACAAATCGTACCCACTGTGATGTGTGATCTCTCAACATACACACGCCGATGCCCGTAACAAATCGTACCCCCTGTGATGTGTGATCTCACAACATACACGCCGATGCCAGTGACGAATCGTACCCCCTGTGATNTGATCTCTCAACATACACACGCCGATGCCCGTAACAAATCGTACCCCCTGTGATGTGTGATCTCACAACATACACGCCGATGCCAGTGACGAATCGTACCCCCTGTGATGTATGATCTCTCAACATACGCACGCCGATGCCAGTAACAAATCGTATCCCCTGTGATGTGTGATGATACAACATACACACGCCGATGCCCGTAACAAATCGTACCCCATGTGATATGTGTCCTCACAACATACACACGCCGATGCCCGTAAAAAAACGTACGCCCTGGGATCTGTGACCTCACAAGATACACACCCCGATGCCCGTAACAAATCGTACCCCCAATGATGTGTGATCTCACATTATTGACACGCCGATGCCCGTAACAAATCGTACCCCCTGTGATGTGTGATCTCACAACATACACACGCCGATGCCCGTAACAAATCGTACCTTCTGTGATGTGTGATCTCACAACATACATACGCCGATGTCCGGTACAAATCGTACCCCCTGTGATGTGTGATCTCACAACATACACATGCCGATGCCCGTAACAAATCGCACCCCCTGTGATGTGTGATCTCACAACATACACCGCCGATGCCTGTAACAAATCGTACCCCCTCTGATGTGTGATCTCTCAACATACGTACGCCGATGCCCGTAACAAATCGTACCCCCCTGTGATGTATGATCTGACAACATACACACGCCGATGCCCGTAACAACTCGTACCCCCCCCGTGATGTGTGATCTCACAACATACACACGCCGATGCCCGTAACAAATCGCACCCCCGATGATTTGATATTTCACAACATATGTACGCCGATTTCCGTAACAAATCGTACCCCCTGTGTTGTGTGATCTCACAACATACACACGCCGTTGCCCGTAACAAATCGTACCCCCTGTGATGTGTGATCTCTCAACATACACACGCCGATGCCCGTAACAAATCGTACCCCCTGTGATGTGTGATCTCACAACATACACGCCGATGCCAGTGACGAATCGTACCCCCTGTGATNTGATCTCTCAACATACACACGCCGATGCCCGTAACAAATCGTACCCCCTGTGATGTGTGATCTCACAACATACACGCCGATGCCAGTGACGAATCGTACCCCCTGTGATGTATGATCTCACATTATACGCACGCCGATGCCAGTAACAAATCGTACCCCCTGTGATGTGTGATCTCGCAACATACATACGCCGATGCCCGTAACAGGTCGTACCCCTGTGATGTGTGTTTGTGTGATCTCGCACCATACACAGGCCGATGCCCGTAGCAAATCGTACCCCCTGTGATATGTGATCTCACAACATACACACGCCGATGCCCGTAACAAATCGTACCCTCCGTGATGTGTGATCTCACAACATACACATGCCGATGCCCGTAACAAATCGTACCCCCTGTGATGTGTGATATCTCAACATACGCACGTCGATGTCAGTTATAAATCGTACCCCCCTGTGATGTGTGATCTCACAACATACACACGCCGNCAAATCGTACCCCCTGTGATGTGTGATATCTCAACATACGCACGTCGATGTCAGTTATAAATCGTACCCCCCTGTGATGTGTGATCTCACAACATACACACGCCGATGCCCGTAACAAACCGTATCCCCTGTGATGTGTGATCACACAACATACACATGCCGATGCCCGTGACAAACCGTACCCGCTGTGATGTGTGATCTCACAACATACACACGCCGATGCCCGTAACAAATCGTACCCCCTGTGACGCGTGATCTCACAACATACACAGGCCGATGCCCGAAAAGAATCGTACCCCCTGTGATATGTGATCTCACAACATACACACGCCGATGCCCGTAACAAATCGTACCCCCTGTGATGTGAGATTTCACAACGTACACACGCCGATGCCCGTAACAAATCGTACCCCCTGTGAAGGGTGATTTTACAACATCTACATGCCGATGCCAGTAATAAATCATAACCCCTATGATGTAAGATCTCGCATTATACACACGCCGATGCTCGTAACAAATCGTAGCCCTGTGATGTAAGATCTCAGAACATACACACGCCGATGCCCGCAACAAATCGTACCTTCTGTGACGCGTGATCTCACAACATACACACGCCGATGCCCGTAACAAATCGTACCCCCTGTGATGTGTGATATCTCAACATACGCACGTCGATGTCAGTTATAAATCGTACCCCCCTGTGATGTGTGATCTCACAACATACACACGCCGNCAAATCGTACCCCCTGTGATGTGTGATATCTCAACATACGCACGTCGATGTCAGTTATAAATCGTACCCCCCTGTGATGTGTGATCTCACAACATACACACGCCGATGCCCGTAACAAATCGTACCCCCTGTGATGTATGATCTCACAACATAGACACGCCGATGCCCGTAACAAATCGTACCTCCTGTGATGTGTCATCTCACAATATACACACGCCGATGCCCGTAACAAATCGTACCCCCTGTGATTTGTGATCTTCACAACATACACACGCCGGTGCCAATAACAAATCGTACCCCCTGTGATGTGTGATCTCACAACATACGCACGCCGATGCCAGTAACAAATCGTACCCCCTGTGATGAGTGATCTCACAATATATGCACGCCGACGCCCGTAACAAATCGTAACCCCTGTGTTGGATGATCTCACAACATACATTTGCCGATGCCCGAAACAAATCGTACCCCCTGTGATGTGTGATCTCACAACATACACTCGCCGATGCCTGTACCAAATCG
The DNA here is from genome assembly GCA_003297005.1 of Symbiodinium sp. clade A Y106. Taxonomy (NCBI): domain Eukaryota; class Dinophyceae; order Suessiales; family Symbiodiniaceae; genus Symbiodinium; species Symbiodinium sp. clade A. The sequence goes on from BGNK01000412.1 coordinate 71,669, forward strand.
TACCCCCAATGATATGTGATGAAACATTATTGACACGCCGATGCCCGTAACAAATCGTACCCCCTGTGATGTGTGATCTCACAACATACACACGCCGATGCCCGTAACAAATCGTACCCCCCCACTACACACTAGAGTGTTGTATGTGTGCCCGATGCCCGTAACAAATCGTACCCCCCGTGATGTGTGATCTCACAACATACACACGCCGATGCCCGTAACAAATCGTACCCCCTGTGATATGTGATCTCACAACATACACACGCCGAAGCTAGTAACAAATCGTACCCCCTGTGATGTGTGATCTCACAACATACACACGCCGATGCCCGTAACAAATCGTACCCCGTATGATGTGAGATCTTCACAACATACACACGTCGATGCCCGTAACAAATCGTACCCCCTGTGATGTGTGATCTCACAACATACACACGCCGATGCCAGTATTAGAACGTACCCCCTGTGATGTGTGATCTCACAACATATACAGGCCGCTGCCAGTAACAAATCGTACCCCTATGATGTGTGATCTCGCAACATACACACGCCAATGCCCGTAACAAATCGTACCCCCTGTGATGCGTGATCTGACAACATACACACGCCGATGCCCGTAACAAATCGTACCCCCTGTGAAGTGTGATCTCACAACCCACAGACGCCGATGCCCGTAACAAACCGTACCCCCTGTGATGTGTGATCTCACAACATACACAGGCCGATGCCAGTAACAAATCGATGTGTGATCTCACGAGATACACACGCCGATGCCCGTAACAAATCGTACCCCCTATGATGTGCGATCTCACAACATACACACGCCGGTGCCAATAACAAATCGTACCCCCTATGATATATTATCTCAATTCACGCCGATGCCAAGAACCAAATTGTACCCCCTGTGATGGGTGATCTCGCAAGATTTACACGCCGATGCCCGTAACAAATCGTACCCTGTGATGCGTGATCTCACAACATACACACGCCGATGCCTGTAACAAATCGTACCCCCAGTGATGTGTGATCTCACAACATACTCACGCCGATGCCCGCAACAAATCGTACCCCCTGTGATGTGTGATCTCACAATATTGACACGCCGATGCCAGTAACAAATCGTACCCCCTGTGATGTGTGATATCTCAACATACGCACGCCGATGCCCGTAACAAATCGTACCCCCTGTGATGAGTGATCTCACAACATACACACGCCGATGCCCGGAACAAATCGTACCCCCTGTGATATGTGATCTCACAACATACACATGCGCGTAACAAATCGTACCCCCTGTGATATGTGATCTCACAACATACACATGCGCGTAACAAATCGTACCTCCTGTGATGTGTGATCTCACAACATACTCATGCCGCTGCCCGTAACAAATCGTACCCGCTGTGATGTGTGATCTCATATCATACACACGCCGATGCCCGTAACAAATCGTACCCCCTGTGATGTGTGATCTCACAACATACACACGCCGATGCCCGTAATACATCGTACCTCCTGTGATGTGTGATCTCACAACATACAGACGCCGATGCCCGTAACAAATCGTACCCCCTGTGATGTGTGATCTCACAACATTTACACGCCGATGCCCATAACAAATCGTACCCCCTGTGATGTGTGATCTCACAACATACACACGCCGATGCCCGTAACAAATCGTGCCCCCTATGATGTGTGAGCTCATAACATAGTTACGCCGATGCCAGTTACAATCGTTCCCCTTGTGATGCGTGATCTCACAATATTTACATGCCGATGCCCGTAACAAATCGTACCCCCTGTGATATGTGATCTCACAACATACACACGCCGATGCTCGTAACAAATCGTACCCCCTGTGATGTGTGTTCTCACATCATAAATTGGCCGATGCCCGTAACAAATCGTACTCCCTGTGATGTATGATCTCGATTCATGCATATACACGCCGATGCCCGTAACAAATCGTACCCCCTATGATGTGTGATCTCCCAACGTACAGACGCCGATGCCCGCAACAAATCGTACCCCCTGTGATGTGTGATCTCACAACATACACACGCCGATGCCCGTAGCAAATCGTACCCCCTGTGATGTGTGATCTCACAACATACTCACGCCGATGCCCGCAACAAATCGTACCCCCTGTGATGTGTGATCTCACATTATTGACACGTCGATGCAAGAAACAAATTAGACCTCCTGTGATGAGTGATCTCACATCATACACACGCGGATGCCTGTAAAAAACCGTACCACCTATGATGTGTGATCTCACAACACACACACGCCGATGCCCGTAACAAATCGTACCCCCTGTGATGTGTGATATCTCAACATACGCACGCCGATGCCCGTAACAAATCGTACCCCCTGTGATGAGTGATCTCACAATATATGCACGCCGACGCCCGTAACAAATCGTACTCCCTGTGTTGGATGATCTCACAACATACATTTGCCGATGCCCGAAACAAATCGTACCCTTTGAGGTGTGTGATCTCACAACATACACACGCCGATGCCCGTAACAAATCGTACCCCCTGTGATGTGTGATCTCACATCATACATATGCCGTTGCCTGTAACAAATCGTACCTCCTGTGATATGTGATTTCACAACATACACACGCCGATGCCCGTAACAAATCGTATATGCCCGTAACAAATCGTACCCCCTGTGATGTGTGATCTCACAACATACATTTACCGATGCCAGTAACAAATCGTACCCCCTGTGAAGTGTGATCTCACAACCCACAGACGCCGATGCCCGTAACAAACCGTACCCCCTGTGATGTGTGATCTCACAACATACACACGTCGATGCCCGTAACAAATCGTACCCCCTGTGATGTGAGATCTCAATACATACACACGCCGATGCCCGTAACAAATCGTACCCCCCGTGATGTGTGATCTCACAACATACACACGTCGATGCCCGAAAACAAATCGTACCCTTTGTGATGTGTGATCTCACAACATACACACGCCGATGTCCGTAACAAATCGTACCCCCTGTGATGTGTGATCTCACAACATACTCATGCCGCTGCCCGTAACAAATCGTACCCCCTGTGATGTGTGATCTCACAACATACACACGCCGATGCCCGTAACAAATCGTACCCCCTGTGATGTGTGATCTCACAGCATACACATGCCGATGCCCGTAACAAATCGTACCCCCTGTGATATGTGATCTCACAACATACACACACCGATGCCCGTAACAAATCGTAACCCCTGTCATGTGTGATCTCACAACAAACACACGCCGATGCCCGTAACAAATCGTACCCCATATGATATGTGATCTCACAACATACACACGCCGATGCCCGTAACAAATCGTAACCCCATATGATATGTGATCTCACAACATACACACGCCGATGCCCGTAACAAATCGTAATCCCTGTGATGTGTGATCTCACATCATACGCACGCCGTTGCCCGTAACAAATCGTACACCCGGCGACGTGAGATCTCACAGCATATACTGGCCGATGCCCGTAACAAATCGTACCTCCCGTGATGCGTGATCTCACAATATACTTACGCCGATGCCCGTAACAAATCGTACCCCGTATGATGTGAGATCTTCACAACATACACACGTCGATGCCCGTAACAAATCGTACCCCCTGTGATGTGTGATCTCACAACATACACACGCNACGCCGATGCCCGTAACAAATCGTACCCCGTATGATGTGAGATCTTCACAACATACACACGTCGATGCCCGTAACAAATCGTACCCCCTGTGATGTGTGATCTCACAACATACACACGCCGATGCCAGTATTAGAACGTACCCCCTGTGATGTGTGATCTCACAACATATACAGGCCGCTGCCAGTAACAAATCGTACCCCNACCCCCTGTGATGTGTGATCTCACAACATACACACGCCGATGCCAGTATTAGAACGTACCCCCTGTGATGTGTGATCTCACAACATATACAGGCCGCTGCCAGTAACAAATCGTACCCCCTGTGATGTGTGATCTCACAACATACACACACCGATGCCAGTAGCAAATCGTACCCCTAGTGATGTGTGACCGCACATCATACGCCAATGCCAGCAACAAATCGTACCCGCTGCGATATATGATCTCACAACATACACACGCCGATGCCCGTAACAAATCGTACCCCCTGTGATGTGTGATCTCACAACATACACAGGTCAATGCCCGTAACAAATCATACCCCTGTGATGTGTGAGCTCACAACATACACACGTCGATGCCCAAAAAAAATCGTACCCCCTGTAATGTGTGATCTCACAACATACACACGTCGATGCCAGTAACAAATCGTGCCCCCTGGGTTGTGTGATCTCACAACATACACACGCCGATGCCAGTAACAAATCGTACCCCCTGGGTTGTGTGATCTCACAACATACACACGCCGATATCCGCAGCAAATCGAAACCCCTGGGTTGTGTGATCTCACAACATACTCACCGCGATGCCCGTAACAAATCGTACCCCCTGTGATGTAAGATCTCGCAACATACCAACATACACACGCCGATGCCCGTAACAAATCGTACCCCCTGTGATGTNATCTCACAACATACTCACCGCGATGCCCGTAACAAATCGTACCCCCTGTGATGTAAGATCTCGCAACATACCAACATACACACGCCGATGCCCGTAACAAATCGTACCCCCTGTGATGTGTGATCTCACAACATTTTCAAGTCGATGCCAGTAACAAATCGTACCCCCTGGGTTGTGTGATCTCACAACATACACACGCCGATATCCGTAGCAAATCGAACCCCCTGTAATGTGTGATCTCACAACATTTTCAAGTCGATGCCAGTAACAAATCGTACCCCCTGGGTTGTGTGATCTCACAACATACACACGCCGATATCCGCAGCAAATCGAAACCCCTGGGTTGTGTGATCTCACAACATACTCACGCCGATGCCAGTAGCAAATTGTACCCCCTGTGATGTGTGATCTCACCCCATACTGATGCCCGTAACAAATCGTACCCCCTGTGATGTGTGATCTCACAACATACACAGGCCGATGCCAGTAACAAACCGCACCACCTGTGAAGTGTGATCTCATAATATACAGACGCCGATGCCCGTAACAAATCGTACCCCCCGTCATGTGTGATCGTACCACCTGTGACGTGAGATCTCGCAACATATACACGCCGATGCCCGTAACAAATCGTACCCATTCACACGCCGATGCCAGCAACAAATCGTACCCGCTGTGATGTGTGATCTCACAACATACACAGGCCGCTGCCCGTAACACATCGTACCCCCTGTGATGTGTGATCTCACAACATACACACGCCGATGCCCGTAACAAATCATACCCCTGTGATGTGTGATCTCACAACATACACACGCCGATGCCCAAAAAAAATCGTACCCCCTGTAATGTGTGATCTCACAACATACACACGTCGATGCCAGTAACAAATCGTGCCCGCTGGGTTGTGTGATCTCACAACATACACACGCCGATGCCCGTAGCAAATCGAACCCCCTGTGATATGTGATCTCACAACATACACACGCCGATGCCCGTAACAAATCGTACCCCCTGTGATGCGTGATCTCACCCCATACACACGCCGATGCCCGTAACAAATCGTACCCCTTGTGATGTGTGATATCACAACATACACAGGCCGATGCCCGTAACAAATCGTACCCCCTGTGATAAAAGATCTCACAACATACACACGCCGATGCCAGTAACAAATCGTACCCCCTGTGATGTATGACCTCATAACATACACAGGCCGGTGCCCGTAACAAATCGTACCCCCTGTGATGTCTGATCTCACAACATTCACAGGCCGATGCCATTTACAAATCGTACCTCCTGTGATATGTCATCTCACGATATACACACGCCGATGCCCGTAACAAATCGTACCCCCTGGATTGTGTGATCTCACAACATACACTGGCCGATGCCCGCAACAAATCGTACCCCCTGTGATGTGTGATATCACATCATACACACGCCGATGCCCGCAACAAATCGTACCCCCTGCGATGTGTGATCTCACAATATACACAGGTCGATGCCGTAATAATTCGTACCCCCTGTGATTTGTCACAACTGCCACACGCCGATGCCCGTAACACATCGTACCCCCTATGATGTGAGATCTCACAACATACACACGCCGATGCCCGTAACAAATCGTACCCCCTGTGATGTGTGATCTCACAACATACACAGGCCGATGCCCGTAACAAATCATAGCCCCTGTGATGTGTGATCTCACAACATAGACACGCCGATGCCCGTAACAAATCGTACCCCCTGAGATGTGTGATCTCACAACATAGACACGCCGATGCCCGTAACAAATCGTACCCCCTGTGATGTGTGATCTCACAACATACACACGCCGATGCCCGTAACAAATCGTACCCCCTGTGATGTCTGATCTCACAACATTCACAGGCCGATGCCCGTAATAAATCGTACCCCCTGTGATGTGAGATCCCACAACATACACACGCCGATGCCCGTAACAAATCGTACCACCCTGTGATGTGTGATCTAGCAATATACACACGCCGATGCCCGTAACAAATCGTACCCGCTGTGATGTGTGATCTCACAACATAGACACGCCGATGCCCGTAACGAAACATACCCTTTTTGATGTGTGATCTCACAACATACACACTCCGATGCCAGCAACAAATCGTACCCCCTGTGATGTGTGATCTCACAACATACACACGCCGATGCCCGTAACAAATCGTACCCCCTGTGATGTGTGATCTCATAACATACACACGCCGATGCCCGTAACAAATCGTACCCCCTGTGATATGTGATCTTACAACATACACACGCCGATGCCAGTAACAAATCATACCCCCCTATGATGTGTGATCTCTCAACGCACACGCCGATGCTCGTAACAAATCGTACCCCTTGTGAGGTGTGATCTCAGATGTACGCGCCGATGCCAGTAACAATTCGTTTCGCATGTGATGTATGACTACCCCCTGTGATGTGTGATCTCCTAACATACACACGCTGATGCCCGTAACAAACCGTACCCCCTTGGATGTGTGATCTCACAACATACACAGGCCGATGCCAGTAACAAGTCGTACCCCCTGTGATGTTTGATCTCACAACATACACACGCCGATGCCCATAACAAATCATAACCCCTATGATTTGTGGTCTCACAACATATACGCGCCGATCCCTGTGATATGTAATCTCACAACATACGCACGCCGATTCCAGTAACAAATCGTACCCCCTATGATGTGAGATCTCACAACATACACACGCCGATGCCCGTAACAAATCGTACCCCTGAGATGTGAGATCTCACAACATACACAGGCCGATGCCCGTAACAAATCATAGCCCCTGTGATGTGTGATCTCACAACATAGACACGCCGATGCCCGTAACAAATCGTACCCCCTGAGATGTGTGATCTCACAACATAGACACGCCGATGCCCGTAACAAATCGTACCCCCTGTGATGTGTGATCTCACAACATACACAGGCCGATGCCCGTAACAAATCGTACCCCCTGTGATGTCTGATCTCACAACATTCACAGGCCGATGCCTTTTACAAATCGTACCTCCTGTGATATGTCATCTCACGATATACACACGCCGATGCCCGTAACAAATCGTACCCCCTGTGATATGTAATCTCACAACATACTCACCGCGATGCCCGTAACAAATCGTACCCCCTGTGATGTAAGATCTCGCAACATACCAACATACACACGCCGATGCCCGTAACAAATCGTACCCCCTGTGATGTNATCTCACAACATACTCACCGCGATGCCCGTAACAAATCGTACCCCCTGTGATGTAAGATCTCGCAACATACCAACATACACACGCCGATGCCCGTAACAAATCGTACCCCCTGTGATGTAAGATCTCACAACATACACAGGCCGATGCCAGTAACAAATCGTACCCCCTGTGATAAAAGATCTCACAACATACACACGCCGATGCCCATAACAAATCGTACCATCTGTGATGTGTGATCTCACAACATACACACGCCGATGCCCGTAACAAATCGTACCCTCTGTGATATATGATCTAACAACATACACACGCCAATGCCTTTAACAAACCGTACCCCCTGTGATGTGTGATCTCACAACATACATACGCCGATGCCACTAACAAATCATACCCGCTATGATGTGTGATCTCACAACATACACAGGCCGATGCCCGTAACAAATCGTACCCCCTATGATGTATGATCTCACAATATATATACGCGGATTGCCGTAACAAGTCGCACCCCCTGTGATTTGTGATCTCACAACATACACACGCCGATGCCCATAACAAATCGTACCATCTGTGATGTGTGATCTCGCAACATACCCACGCCGATGCCCGTAACAAATCGTACCCCCTATGATATATACCGTAACTCCTCTAATAAGTGCTCTCACAATATATACACGCCGATGCCCGTACTAAATCGTACCCCCTATGATGTATGATCTCACAACATTCACAGGCCGATGCCATTTACAAATCGTACCTCCTGTGATATATGATCTCAAAACAACTAATTGCATAAACCGATACCGATAACAAATCATACCTCCTTATGATGTGTGATCTCACAAAATACACATATCGATAGATCAAAATCTCCAAATAACTCATGATAAGAAAACTATAAATATAAAAACAAGAAGAATAGTCAAGATAAGATATACGAGATCTTTGATATATAAGTAAGAAATAAATTAGAATTATTAAAAATTTTCTTTTAGTAGCGTCCGCCGCAGAAATTTCTTAAGAAATTATTTCCGAAATAATTTTCTTCCTGAA
>BGNK01000412.1:80726-174095 GCA_003297005.1 Symbiodinium sp. clade A Y106
CTTCATATTACAGAAAAATCGTGCGATACCAATATCGAAATAATATATTAATTATTTTTACTAAATAAACCAAAAAATATATAACAAACAAAAATTTTAATTTTTAAAATAATTTTCATCATACCGTTCTATGAAGTTTTTATTATAACTACATCCTTCCTTTTATCTTTCCTCGCTCCCTCCCTTCTTTATCCCCTCCTCCCATCCTTCCGCCCCTCTGCCCACTATACACAATAGAAACATCATCCATACAACTAAATGCTCATTCTAGAATACTTATGGACGGCAGGAATAAAATCTAAGCTAGACTAGACAATACTATAATACGATTTGCATTATTATTTTTATTACCGAAAATTTTCGTATTTTATTTATAAGCAGAGATAGGGTAAATTAGATAAGAGATAGAATCCTCTCTCCTCCCAATCCCTCTCTCTCTGCAGCACAGACGCGCAAAACCGACATATCATTTGCATCGACTTTTACGGGTCTTCCTACACTCGAAATGCCTTTCGCATCGGGGTGTCGGTATTTTGGTGCTTGCTTGGGGGAGTAGTTTTCCTAAGATAGTCAAGAAAAAGGGGGGGAAGGCGGGGGGGGGGGGGTTGTCTCAAATAATCAGGAGAGGGGCTAGAAGGGTCGGTCGCAAACAACCAAATTTCCGCATAATTTACGCGCGCCCCGGGGTTCACCACTCTAATAATAAAAACGAAAGATTAGCTACGTTAATTTTCGTGATATTTACAAGATATAATACGCGCTTAAGACCCTCCGCCAAATTATGACACGACTAAATATTGAGTCTAAAGGACTCTACAATACGACGCACACTGGGGCCTCCCCCGCCCCCTCCAGAAAATTACAACGTATTCAATTTTCCATAAGATGCGGCGCGCGCTTAAAACCCCCCCCCCTCCGGAAGATTATAATACGAGTAAAAGCTAATTCTAGAAGACTCTAGAATTTATTTAATACATCCAACCTATAAACCCCTCCTTTAGAAGACTCTAAACACCACTCGGGAGATTCGGCGCGCGTTTAAAACCCCCCCCGCCCTAGAAAACTCTAAACTCCACTAGACACTGACTCTAGAAAGCTCTAAGAGATACGACGCACGTTTAAGACCCCTCCCAGAAGATTCTAAACGCCACTAGAGGCCATGGGAGCCCACGCAGATGTGTACAACACAACACATGACACGCATCACACAACTTTATACACACACACACACACGCGCAAATACAACACAGACACACAGACACACACACAACACACAGCACACACACGCGACACAAACAACACACACACACAACACACACGACACTGACAACACAGACAACACAAACAACACACACAACACACACACAACACACACGCACAACACACACACACACACATCACACACAACACACACCACACAACACACAACACGCAACGCACACCACACAGAACACAACACACACTACATACCACAGAACACACAGCGCAGCACAACACAACTGTGGGGTTATCCGGTCCTTTAATTATATGATTCAAGACCGTATATAAATCCAATATTTTCGATACGACCAGACTCTAAGATAATAATTATTATGCTTCAATCGAGATTTTAAACCAGATTTTCCTAGCCCTTACAAAAACTATACTAATATTTTCTTCCCGGATATATCCGATCACATAAATAGGGAAGAATACGAAATATCTATAATAAATTATTATCGAAGTTTTCTCTTTATTTCTATTGATATGGTATGAATTTTAACTATCTGTCAATCGAGATCCAAATTTCAGATTTCAAGTTTTCTTGTAGAAAAGTATAAGCTTCCATTCAACTTACAACAACATATGATATTCAATTTCTGATATTACAGAAAGTTTACCAAGGGTTGACACACAATCCTTGCTCTCCGTTTATCCTTGCTACACTGGACAAGCTTCTGCAACTAGTTCCGAAATGCTAGATGTTCAGACAGGCGAAATAGTATCGTATCATTGTAGGCCATATCAATATTCAATTCCCTTTCCAAGAAACATTCGACCCTTTTTCAATTGAAGGATATGCCTTTCCATGACACCTGCACAGGACGAGGAATGGAATCATGCTTCGTGCACATACTCATCTCAGTGGTGCCACGCGCTGCCTTGACGAGCATCTTCTGAGCGCTACTAGCAATGCCTAAATCGAAACTCTCAGCCTAACGCCTCCTTAAATCGAAGCCCTATCCCTAACCCCTACGCCGTTGCCTTTTTTGCTACTGGACTCAAGTCTAGCCAGTCTACGACCTGCAATCATCTTGACCGAAGCCGACATGCAGCATCGATACCCAAGCCGCAATGCCGATGCCTAAGCCCCAAACCCTAATAGACAGTAGCTGTGCTTTGAGCAAACCCTGCGCCCAGAACCACCGCGCAAGGCCTTGGGAAGGGGCTCCGAGAGTTTCAAAGCCTCGGCCTTCTTGGCGATATGTTGGTTTACCTGTCGCACGGAACGGGCTGATATGAGAAGTGCACAAGGATGCCATGTACTGTTTGGTCGCAGACCTGTGGCTCAGAATGCTAGGTTTTTCTTTTGCCTCCTTCTCCGGCAAAGGGTTTAGGGCAGACGGGTCAAACTACGATAAGGAGTAGAAGAAAGGGTTCTACATACTGTTTGCTACTTAGGGGCTGAGTACCCTAGCCCAAAAAAGGTTAACCGTTTGAATTATAGTAGGATTATATAAGCCCCAAAAGGTTAAAGGTTACCTACTCAGCCCCTAGGGCTAGGAAAGTAACGGATTCCAGCGTTCAGGGTACTGCTGTTTGGTTGAAGCCACAGCAGCAAGGAGAAGTCTGAAAACTCAAGGCACTCGCACATTGCAAAACAAGGCAACCTTCTACCGTGAGTCTGCAAAAAGAAGCAATCTTAAGGAATACGAAACTTAGTCAAGCAGGTGCTGCTTCGAGTGATAACTACCGTCATTCGGGCTTTAGGCTTTAGTAACTGTAGCCTTGCTTCTGGCCAGCTTACGAAACTCCGTGATCCTTCAAGCAGTCTTCGCGGTGGTCCGGCCTTTGCAAGCTCTGCGTCCAGAAGGGCCGGGAGCGGACACGCGTAGAACCTTGCTTCTCTGCTCGAGCAGGCGAATGGAGGCCCCCGAGCTTCGCTTTTTGGCGGAACATGTCGGGAATGACTGCGGGAGATGCGTCCCAATACATGGACAGCTGAACATCCCTAAGCTGCCCTAGACCTTAAAGACCAATAATAGTCACAATAATAGTAATAATAACAATAGTCATGGAAATAGTAATCATAGTAATCAGAGTAATCAAAGTAACAATAGCAATAATTGTAATAATAGCAATAATTGGAATAATAGTAAGAATCATAAAAAGTGCAGCCAAGGAGCGAGCTCAGGGCTTCCTCCCAGATGCCAGCTTCCCGGCGTCCCTTTCGTCGTGTGCAAGCTGTCTTTCTGATTTTTCCTTTACTTGGAGGATCAAGGGGCTTAGTAAGTGAGGTTGTAGATAAGTTCACTATACTCATAATTACTTATAACCCCAATGAAGGTACTTATAACCTTGCTTAATAAGTCCCATCATCCTGCAAGTATGTGCAGAAGCCTCCGCCCAAGAAGGCTTAAACCCTAAACTCCAAACCATTTTGTCTACCGGGAAGACTTGCAAACCTCAAACCCAAAACCCTTAACCCAAACCAGGCCTTGAGCAGCAGTGTGACCAGCCCCTCGAGGTTCAGCTCCTGGCAACATTTGTCGCCTTCAGAGCTTTCGCGTTTCGCGGCTGCATCAAAGTGGATTCGGCGAAGGACAGTTCTTGACAGATATACTTGTTTGAAAAATACTTCCTAACAGTCCTGTCATGTGTGTATATATATACACAGGTGTTCATAGTATCACACATCCCCCACAATGTCCTCGCCATCTTCCACGACTTCATCCTCCTCATCGATGTCGGTGCCTGTCGAAACCAGAAACCGGGCCTGTTGAAACGCGAAAATGGAAAACGTCCATGTCGCATCGGAGCCACGATCCCCGGGAACTGCAACCTGAAGTCCTGCCTTGAAGATCCTGAAGTGGCTGATGATAACAATGAGTATGACTCTTACGAAGACCCTAAACCCTAAACCCTAGACAACACAGATAGGTGATACTGTTGATGGACAAAATCCTGCATTACCCATTATAAGGAATATACCATAATTCCCATAGTTTAGGGTCCTTAAGGTCATGCAGGATTTTGTCCATCAACCGTAGGTCTGTCTAAATGCCCCCCCGGGATCTGCCGGTTGCACAGCCCTCCAGCTGTTAGCCGATGGGCCTTCTTGTGCGTCATCGTCCACCACCTTCTGCGCATGCGGAGTGAATGCTGAAAAAGGTGGAAACGAGAACCCTTTTGGGGATCATGAGGAAGTGACGGAGATAAATGACAATCGGCTTCATACCGCAGCCTTCGTGTGAGACTTGCAAGCGGTGGGGGACACGAGATTCGGTGACTTTCAGGCATTCGGATCTTGATGGTGCTGCTCTTGAGCCTCTTGGTGAGCAAGCCTGCTTCAGCTCTGCAAACGAGGACTACGGATGTTGAGTGATCATGCGTGCCTCGGTAACAGCTGCTGCACTTGTGGCACACCTCATGCTCGCAGTTGGCAGTACCCAAACATCACGCACGCGTGGGCAACCCGAGGCGCAGCAAGTTGCGAGACAGTCTTGTAGCAATTGGCAGGATTTCACTGAAAGCTGCTCCGACCCAAGGCGAAGGCTGCAACGCTGGTGATGAAGAGGAGGCCTGCAGAAACTACGACGAGGACGGAACCCGCTTCAGAGACTGTTTAAACTTGATGCCTTGGAACGGTCTGCGGATGCCTTTACATTCAAGCCGCCTGCTCCCCCATGCGGCAACGTGCAGGGTTCAGAAGACATGTTCTTAGGAGCACCCCGGGCTTCCGGGTGAAAGGACGCCTTATGGCTTAGGGGCTGAGTACCCTAGCCCAAAAAAGCTTAACCTTTTGAATTAGACTAGGATTATATAAGCCCCAAAAGCTTAAAGGTTAATTACTCAGCCCCTAAGATGGGGTCCCAACAGACAATCCGCCCTCGCAAGACAGGCTCCGGCAACGTGTTCCACGCCATATACCCGACCAGTAATCGGGTCACAACTCCCCGGGCACGTTGCTTTCAGGCCTAAAGCCCTTAAAATCGATTGGGGCCTTGGTTTTCGTCTCTTTTCTTCCAACCTACTTGGAGCTCGGAGGGCTGCTAGCACAGCTTCATGGAGACTCAAGGAGCAAAGATGGAAAAAATGATGCAGCTGGAACGATAACAGCCGCGATGCTACTACCACAGTAATTTTCACTCAGAGCAAGGTGTACTCACGTCTTCGCTGTCGCAAAACTCCCTACATGCCGTGCCTGCTTCGTTGGAGTGTCGGCACTGCGTAGAATGTTGAAGTGGATTGTTTTGCAAATGAGCTTTTGCCAGGGTTTCGTATCGTTTAGGGTTTAGGGTTGCGTGGCAGAGAGGCAGCTTTACTGCAATATGCCTTCATGCGCCCCGCTCTTTCGGTCTCCTCGTTCGCAGATTCGGGCAAACTGTGCTGGAAGCGTTGTACGTAGACTCGAAGAACCGGACTTCCCTTGGGCCCGGCACGGCCATAGCTAGGAATGGAACGGACCTGCTTTCCGCTGATGCTCCAAACGGTCGCGAGTGCTTTCATCACCACTCCAATGGAATACTTGTTGTCTGAATAGCAATGGACTGACACGGCGCCCTTTGCCTTGACTTCTGCAATGACAGCATAGGCCAACTTCCCTACTGGTGTTTGTCCACTGACAAACAACACGTGGGTTTGGCTAAAGTCTATGGCGTTAAACTCCTGCCAGCTAGGACCGCGAACCGCTTCCACTTGCAAAGCTCGCGCGGCAGACGACTTGGAGGTTTTATCAGGTGTGTCGGCTGAAGCCCAGGCTACGCGGAACTCTGCCACATGTCCCTTCAACAGGCAGAATGACTGGATGGCATGCATGACAGCATCAGGTCCGCGACAATTCATCTTCACTTCATTGCCCATCTGCAGCCTATCCTGCACAGTTGCGATGAAACGACGTGCAGTTTCCTGATCGGCATTTGCAGGCGGATACGCATGGAAGACTTTGACACCTGCACCGATCTCAGGAGCAGCTTCTTGGTCAGCGAAGGTCAAGTATGCAAACAAACGGCTCGTGGGATCGTCCATTGGCGTGACAATGTTGCACACGGAATTCAAGCTTTTGAAGGGATGTAAGCTAGATGCAGATGCCAAGCCCTTGGCAAGAACATGCACTGCTGCTTCGTCAGACAGGGGGGCGTACACTCGCACTGCACGTGACTCTGCGGAGGTGTCTTTGTGCAAAACGCTCGCAATCGATCGGGCCAAGTCCAACGGCCGCGTCTCCGCCTGGACGAGGATGCTCTTTGTGTTCATGATCCGGTTTTGTAGGTACTCCTCCCACGGCAAGAAGCACTTGGCAATGAAATGCAAACAGCGTTCCTTCTCAGACTCCTTTTGCTGCCACCTGATCTGGAACTGAACAGCTTTCGAGCAGGTGGCGAAGGCTTGTATCGTGTTTTGAGATGCTGGAGCACCCCAGGCTGATAGCTCGACCCTCTCACCTTTCTCGAGCGTTCTGTGCAAGTGACTGCGAAACGTAGAAACCTTTTCCGCGGATGCTCCGCCACCAGGGGGGCGCATCTGGACGAGCTGCCTCGAAGTCCCAAGGATGCGAGCAGCCGCCGACAGGTTGCAGCTTTGCGACCGCAGCATGGCTAATATAAGGTCCGAAATAATTAGAAGAGGGCTTGGGGGTGCATTATACTATAACTATAATAAGGAACCCCCAAAATAGTATAGGAACATGTAGCATGGCTAAAGCTGGCACTGCGAGAGATGCGGCCTGGCTGTAATACAGTGAGACCTTCAAAGCTGCTGAATGCGAAACAGGAATGACATGTTCTCCTACTGATTATCAGCCTGGGACCAAAAAGCAGCTGCCCAAGCAAGTCTCAATGAGTTTGGGGCCCATTTTACCATAATCATAATGAGGAACCCCCAAAATAGTATAGGTAATTATTACGGCCCCTATATTATTCTCGCACGCTGTGTCAGACCTGGCTGGAAGCAGCTCTCTATCTCAAGCCCGAGCTTGCACAGTCTCCACGAGGAGCACTGTGTTAATGTAGGGGCCTTAATAAGTAGAATGGGGTTTTGGGGCCCATTATGCTATAACTATAATTGAGAACCCCCAAAATAGTATAGGTACTCATTTAGGCCCCTATATTACTTACTTGTGCTGAGATTCTGCGAGCTTCTGCTGGCGCTGTTGTTGGGGCAGTCTGGAAAACTCGTTCCGCACCAGACTCTGTTGCAACTGAGCGCAAGCAGTCTGGCAGGACTCCTCTAAAAAACCCTTTTACACCTGGACTATGCATTTCCTCTAAAAGCCCTAAACCCTACAATCCAGCTGCCTCCTCCATCGGCCATCCCGGGATGTCAGAGACCTCCACCGTCTTGGAAACCTTTGCCTGGCAGGGTTTAGGGTTTTGGGTTTAGGGAAGCCGCAAGAGACAAGCTAGAGTTGACACCCTCATTCAGGGGCCTTCATAACTCTCTTCGGGTTTCGGAGGCTACTCTAGTATGTTAAGGAACCTAAACCCTAAACCCTAAGCCCTGGACCCTAAGAGCATTGCTAACTATTCAGACTATCCAGGCTTCTAGAGCCCGACGCCGCAGAACGTGCCTGGTCGAGGATCTCAGCCTTCCAGAATCTCCTTGTCAGCTTCCTGTGCGAGGATCACATGAACAGTATAGGGTTTAGGGTTTTAGGGTTCAGGGGTTTAGGCTTTAGGGGTTTAGGGGTTAGGGTTTAGGGGTTTAGGGTTTTTAGGGTTTAGGGGTTTAGGGTTTATACGTCCGATTCAATCAGCCCCAAACTCTGACGTCTGAGCCCGAAACCCTTTGGGATCAGGGCTTAATACAGGGGCCTGAAAAAATTAGAGAAGGGTTTGGGGGTTCCTTTAAAGGGTTCCTTTTAAAGGGGTCTATAAGGGTTACTATAAGGGCGATTATAAGGTTATAAGGGTTTAGTATAGGGGCTTTAATAATTAGAACAGGGTTTGGGGGTATATTATGCTATAGTTATAATAAGGAACCCCCCCAAAAATGGTAAAGGTAATTATTAAGGCCTCTGCAGTAATCTCCTTCAGGTCCGTATATGGGGGTTTCCGAAAAAAGGGACCCCAATCTAGTACCCTAAATAGTAGGATCCTTATTATAAGGATCCCCAAATAAGGTACTCCCCATTTTCGGCAACTCCCATATGATTATAGAGTATTATAGATATCGCAGTACGGTAAAAGTAGTATCATATGCACTAAGAGCCGCCCTAAACCCTAAACCCTATGAGCATACTTTCTAAGGCCCCTGATGCACACCCGTCGCACTCGCTTGACTTACCTGGGGCACCAAGCTTGTGAGCCAGCTCTTACGGCATAGCACTTCAGGATTGTAAGAATTCTACGTCTCCGCCAGTATAGTATAGTACAGTACCGTGTAGGATAGAGTGTTATAGTACAGTAACTTCATGCGCCCACAGGCTTTCAAATCCCCTTCCTCTCCAAGAAGTTGTGATGGCAGGAAACGTGGTTCAAAACAGGGCTTAGAAGGGAATGGAGGAATGGATCCCTATAGTAGTTCCTATATAATCCTCAATGATATTCCCCATAATCCATTCCCCCATTCCCTACTAAGAACCAGACAGGGGCCATAGATACCCTAAGACCCCTTATAGTAACCCTTACAGGAACCCCATTCCCTACTAAGAACCAGATTCAAGGCCCCTGCCGTGGCGGGGAGTGTGACGGAGAGGGCGCCGGAGGATCGGAGCGACGCGGGCTCCGACTCAAGTCCTTACATCTCGGGGCCAAGTCAATGCAAGGAGATGAAGATTCGTTAAAACAGGGGCCTTAATAATTAGAATTAGAATGGGGTTTTGGGACCCAGTATACTATAATTATAATAAGGAACACCCAAATAGCATTGGTAACTATATTTAGGCCCCTATTTGGTTAGGATTCCTGAGGACCTGTGCCATCCCAAAAAGGTGTTTGCATGGTCAAAGCATGGCAACAAGTCAGAAGTAGTTCTGGTCACGCATCGTCGGAGGATTGACATGTATTGCAAACAGGCGTCGATGGGAGGCTGTGCCACCTCAAGTGACAAAGCCTTGCCATTTTGCCGCCCTATGGCCTGCAGCGACGTGTTTAACACAGTGCCCTGTTTGCTTGGAGCTGCCACAGAAACCCTTCGGTCGCAGAAGCCCCCGCAAATGACTCCCGCGCAGCAAACCCAAGATAGTGCCCAGGCAAGGCAATTGCTACGTGATGCCAGCCCATGACACACGCACACACAGAGAAAACACGCTTTGATCCGTGGTGGTTGCATCCTTGTGCGCCATTAGCATGCTGCTGGACCCAGCAACAAAAGGTTGACCGCGATCCTGCGGAATTTAGCCAGTCTTCATCTACGCACAAGGCTCACGAAGACACGAAGACTGAAGCGATGGCAGCCGATGGACAAGGCTAATGGGGAAGAAGCAGAATGCAAATCGTCCAAAACTTCCGTAAACTGTCCATGGACCTAGGTCCTCAAAGAGCATCTGACTTAGCAAACACCGGAGAATCCAAACTTGCTTGAGGGACACGCAGGATATGCAGCCAAACAACGAGACTTATCAATGACACAGCTTGTTGCCGGGTACCCCGCCGGGAAAAAGGAATGATAGGTCCGAACCCCCTAAACCCTTTGCATCCCCCACCGAGACCCCTAAACCCCTAACCTACCTTTTTTTGGACTTATATAAAGAAATCATATTAGGGAACCCTAAAAAGGTAGCCCTAAACCCCAAAGTCACTGCGGCCTCGGGGAGGCCCGAGATCCTCGTAGAGGCCCCGGGGGGGCCGGCGAGGATCCGGCGGAAGGCGAAGGGCTTGGCCTCGGGCTTCCGTCTAAGGTTCAGGGCTCTTTAAGACAATCCTAAACCCTAAATTGTGCGCCTGGGGACAAGAAGCATGAACCCATGTTTGCCTGGGTGCAGCCGTGGTGTGGCCTGGACGTGCAAATGCCATACTATGCGAGGAAGAGGTGAAGTTGTCTCAGGGGAACCTAGCGCACTGCTAGCCGAAGCAGGCTTGTGACCGTGAGCCGTCACCCTAACATGAAATTCTTTCTGGAGCGGATGCAGTACGGAAGGTGCAGGGCAAGGGTCGCACCAAACGAGAATAATGTAATATATTGTAATATAGTATATGGATATAAGATTATAAGTATAATGAGTAATGAATAATGTAATATATTGTAATATAGTTTAATATGTATATAATATTGTAAGTATAATGAGCAATGAATAATCCACCATATCATATATGAGATCCTTGGGGCCGGGTAGCTTCACTTTGTGGCTTCCGCACGGCGTAGGCCCAGGAGACGCCCCCACCGGAACCAGGCTGAGCGGCAGAATTCATTTTGTTTTTTTTGAACCCGGAGCTCTCTCCAATCAGCCGGAAGAGAAGAGAATTCATTTTCTTAAACCCTAAACCCGAAGCACAAGTGGTGTTTGCAATGACTCGCCACGGTGCAAGAAATCTGCATGGAGAATAAGCAGCTCACAAAACACACCAATCCGCATCTCTCCAGAGTTTACTCTATCCGCTTCACTCCCCTTTTGCTGCCCGGCCTTGTGTGCGAAAAACTCCAAAGCTGTCCCCAACGAAAGAAGCTCTGCGATAACACCACGCTGGAGGTGCCTGACTAGGAGGATGAAGGAGTTCACGGCACTTGCTCTTGGTAAGCCGTGCGGAATCGTGGGTGTCCAACAGTCTGAGCTACGAGTTTAAGGCAGACATGGGAGTTTCCCAAAATAGTGGTACCTCATTTTGGGGTCCTTATAAGAAGGATCCTACTATTTAGGGTGCCATATTGGGGTCCCCTATTTTCGGAAACTCCCACATGCAGGCTGACATTGCTGACGTTCTGTGTCTTCCACGCGTCTGGAACTCTGGTGCAGACCCACGGCTTGGTGATCCTTTCAAATTGCCGGATCCAAAGAGAGGGATCATACCCCGGCTTAGGAATGGACGTCCGTGCGAAGAAGTGCTCCTGCTGGTCAGGCCCGCCTGATCACTGTCGGGCTAATGTAGGGGCCCTAATAATTAGGGGCCATTGTACTATAAGTGTAATATAAGGAACCCCCCTATATTAGCCTTAAAACTCAAGGCATGGACACGACTGCAGCAGATCTCCATTCGAATCTTTCGCAAAGCTTGAGGGAAGGGCATGGCGCCCCCCCGGCGTAGTGTTGCCAAGTGTACGTTGGCATCCATTGACGGCCAAGCCTCTACTCAACTCCTTGATCATATCTCACTGTACGATACCAATTGCTTTGCTCTCATGCAGACACCCAGTGCGGAGACAGAAAGGCTCAAAGATACCAACTTCTGCGTCCTTGTGACCGTCTCTGTGTAGTGTGGCCGGCTCAAATCCCAAAACTCGAACAATCCAGCCTGCGAAAACTTCACTATGAGGAATAAGAAACCGGTCACAAACTCTGCGCTTACGACGTCCCGTTTCGAGCTTTGTAGAAGGCGTAAGAAATCAAGTGAGTCATGTAAGGAGCGGATTACTGGGGGGCCTTCCCCGGGTCGCATTGCATAGCCATTCAAACCCACGGCACTTAAATCGGTGGAGGACACGATGTACAGGAATGCTCTGCTTCACTTTACTTGCACTTAAATGAAGGCCTACGAAGTGGCCCGGTGTAACAAGAGCCTTTGCAAAAAAGGTCATCTGCGGCCCAATGCAAACTGAGCATCCCGCGAATGAGGCCTTATCATGCAGGCAAGCAACACACAAGGGGTCGGCAAGTGAGGAGGCTGCCAACTGAAGATCGGGGAAGTTTCAAGCATGTCAAGCCATCATATTGTATGTCCATCTCTGGATTTTGCCTGTGAGCTGAAGCTCGAAGAGCTGAAACTTCCAGGTCTATCATGCGCTCTGGACTGCAAGCTGGCCCTATGAGTCATGCTGAGCAACGTGAACTGCCAACATGTAGAGAGAAGATGGGGATATTTAAGCAGACGTAGGCCGCAGATGTCTCTGCTAGTCCATCATGACCGAATCCAGACAGAAATCTGTGGCTTCTGAAAGACTGTCACCCCAATCAGCTTTTCGTCGCTCTGTGTTCTGCTGCTGCCCGGGCATATACTAGGGTACTAGGATGAACCCCACAGACCTTCGACCAAAGAACTTGCCTCCTCCATCAGTCAAAGCCCAGTCGCCGTAAGCGAACGGCACACGATTTAGTGAGGCGTCGAAGCCCTGGAATGTCCCGGCCAGGCGCGTGCCGCCATCCTTTGCGATTTGACATAAAATGTTTTAAAATGCCGTATATGCTTTTGCCGTATCCACATACATGTGCACATGCAAGTTAAGTATCCACGTACATGCATACATACATAACAGCAATCGATGTCCATATTACATCTTGTCTAAAATCTAAAAGAAACCAAAACCACACCCTTGGACATGGGCTTTCTTGAGCGTGACAGTTCCTTATGCTGGCGCTCACATATATGGTGCCGCATCACCGCGTCGATGACCGCCCCGTACCCCCGCTCCCCACCGCCCGCTCTCCATCTGCAGGGTGGGTTTGGGATCTGGGTATCCCAGCGACATCTCAAGAATGCCAGTAAACACAACAAGGTTTCAATTTCCAATAACTGTGGCTGTTTCCAGATCTCGTTATTGAGACTACGACGCTTCAACAGCACCAGGAGCCATACGGATGGGTGGGGTCGAGAGGGCATTCCGAACGAAGAACAAATCCACAAACAGCGAGGGAGGCAAGCCCAAAGCACACATGGGCAAGCTTAACCCAAACTCAAACCCAGCAACCTATATACACACACACCCACACAGGGGGAAGAAGGCGGGGAGGGCAGCGCTCTTGCTGTTGTCCTCGTTGTGGTTTATCGGGGGCAGCGGGGGGGCCTTGGTTAAGCTGCATCATGTTTAGTATAGTACAAGGCAGTAAAATATAGTATATAACAAACGTACTATACTGTAAACATGGAATATGACAGGAGAGGGTATGCTAGAATGTGCCAGGGGTACTCTGACAGAATATCATAGATAATGCAGACAGTACTATTCTAAAGTATAGGGACCTAGAGCCATACAGTATCAAAGTAATGCAGCGTGCATATTTGGACATATCAAAACCAGATTTGGCATGCTAGCAGATAGCACGTGACAACATATGATGCATTGTCGCAGAATACCATACACACACACACAAAATTTCGTCTGTAATACATCTTACTATCCTGTAATAACCTGTGGTGCACTGATTTCACTTAATTGAATATAACATACACAGTAGTATGCTCTCAGAAAGCGATATGCCGTAACCTGCTTTCGGATAATATTCGGTGCAGTCACAAAATACCACGGGATATCTAAAACAAAAGCCTCATTTAGTATATGATAGCACAACCTACTATACTGTACTATGTTATCGGATACCACACAGTATGACAACCACTATACTGCAACATACTGCACCAAAGCAAACATAGCAAACCATTCACAATATAATAACCTCCCTGGCCGTAGCCCCTAAACCTCAAATGCTCTAAACAAAATGAGCCGCGTCAGCGCCCTAGATCTCAAATGCCCTAAACAAAATGGGCCAGGTAAGCCCTCTAGCCCCCAAACCTAAACCGCTGAATCCTAAACCCCTAGCCCCTAAACCTAAACCCCTAAACCCATAAGCCCCCTATGGTAGCCCCTGCCCTACACCTAACTGAACTGAGAACCGGGCTTCCGCTGCTGGGGCTGGTGGGGGCTCGCAGGGCGGCGCCGGTAGATCTGAGGACATGTCGATATCTCCGACGTCCGACCTGGGTAGCGATTAGGGGCTTTTTGACGCTCACACTAGGGGTTTAGGGTTTAAATGGGGATTTAAGGTTTAGAGTTCAGGGGTTTAGGGTTTAAGGGTTGAGGGTAAAAGGGGGTTTGGGTTAGGGGTAGCGAGCTGGGCTAGTATGACGGCTCCTGACTGAGTAGCCTTGCAAGCGGTGAGACTACCATGTACATTCGTAATGTCTAACACAGAACCAGGCTCGATTCCTCTTTGCCCCCTTTTTGGGGCCTCTTTAATTAGAATAGGGTTTTGGGACATACTATACTATAACTATAATAAGGAACCCCAAACTAGTATTGGCTCCTACAAGCAGTCCAACACAAATTTCATTCATTTTGTTCCCCCCAAACCCTAAACCCTAAACCCCCAAACCCTAAACCCTAAACCCCTAAACCCCCAAACCCCAAACCCCTAAACCCTAAACCCCTAAACCCTAAACCCTAAACCCTAAACCCCTAAACCCTAAACCCCTAAACCCTAAACCCCTAAACCCCTAAACCCTAAACCCCTAAACCCTAAACCCCTAAACCCTAAACCCTCTCTCTCTCACAGGCACTCGAAGCGTCAGGCCTAAACCCTAAACCCCTAAACCCTGAACCCCACTGTCCTCCAACCCACTCCGCTGCTTCGCCCCCGTCCTGGCATGTCCTTCCTTGCTCGCTCCATTTTTTTTTATCTGCGCGGCCGTTCTCCGAGCAATTTCTGCTCCTTGATTTCCTTTTTTTGCATCCGGGCTTGGGGAGTCGGCCGGGAAAGATTTCCTGAAAATCAAAACACGAGAACATACCTCAAAAGCCTTGGTCGGATGTTCGGCTTCCGACACCTTTGCGGGAGCTGGGGGTCTGGGGGTCTGGCAGGAGCGCGCCAAGAGAAGGGCGTCCAGTCCAGGTCCATGCTTTGCGGTTTAGGGTTTAGGGTTTTTAGGGTTTTTTGACGCTCACACTCGGCAATACCAGGCGAGGTCGAGGGTTTAGGGTTTGATTCTTCTGCGTGCTTTGAAAGTAACTCCTCTTGCTTGGTCGGTACAGTAGTTCCTGCAGCTTCGGAGCCCGCAAGGCTGTGCGACATTCTGTGGCGGCAGGGTGGGAAGAGAGGGTCGGGGACAAGTGTTCACTTCCTGCTGCCTTGCCAGACTTGAAGCAGGCCGGCGACTCAACGATGGACACATGTTTCGAGTTATGCATCTGTGAGCTTTGTTTGAGCCAACGCTTGGCACATTGGCATCGCCAATTATACACTCCTTCCAGCATCTGCCGTCTGAAGCACAAGCAATTCTGAACCAAATTATTTTCAACCTTGCCATCAAGCAGTGCGCAGCTGGGAGCTCTTCTGGCTTCACGAGTTCTATCAGCATCTGCAGCTTCGAGGCTTTAGGGACGAGTGAGGCTGGGTGGTTTCGGGCTGATATCCTGAGGCGCATATCCTGCAAGGCACTTCGCCACGCGTGGCTATGCAACTTACCCATCTCTGCTGTGGCTCTGTCGGACTCTATCGCAAAACATTCTGGGCTGCACCCTGCAGCATGCCCTGCACGTCCATCGCACACAGGCCTCAAGGTCTTGTGACTGTGGCATGCAGATCAAAAGGAGACGGACAACTGCACTGATGTAATATAGGGGCCTTAATAATTAGAATAGGGTTTTGGGGCCCATTATACTCTAATTACAATAAGGAACCCCAAAATAGTATAGGCAATTATTTCTTTAACACGGTACGATCTCATCAAACATCATGCGACAATTGTCGAGCACCTGAAGCTGAAATAGCTGAAATGCTTTCACGTTGTTTTCTGCAGGCCGGACGAATGCACGGAATGCACGACACGAGAATTAGCTGGACAAGAAGATCTCTTCTGGTCCATGCTATCAGCCCTTGTGCTCTTGGGTGTCTATGCAGAAGCAGCAAACGCCAAGCCACCATCTTTGGCGCAGAAGCCCGGCTTGCACTGGCAGGAGCCATACCTTGGTCTTCGGCTGCGTGCCCAGAGAGAAGAGGGGTAGTAGTATTGCAGCAGTCGCCGTCGTAGTCGTCCTTGCGCTGCCATAAGCCGGTATCGCAGCACTAGTCACTACAGGTAGTAGGACTGGTAGCAGCGGCAAGAGCCCCATGATACTGATCCGGTCATCTCCGGAAGCCTCTTCTGCCGAGCAAGCGGCGTGCACGTGGCGGTAAAGCCCAACCTGAGCTGACGTGTCTTGGACCTTTCGAAAGCGATCTTTCAAAGGATGAGGCTCATCAAACCGCGCGATCAGCCCACGAGGTCTCTGTGCAAGTCGCAGGAGCTTATCGTGTAATCTATCTTCTCAAAGTCTTCGAACCGAGTCACTGCTGCTGGTTGCCGCACTGGCCCCAGCAAAGACCGACATATCCGGAGCAGCCTCATGGGGGGACTGACCGCCCGGGGTCTACCTTCCCCGTCCACTACGCGATTTTCGCGAATCTCTTGATTTATAGAGGACGTATTAAGCCCCACCCAGTATTGTCCTGTCTTCCGTGCTGCTTAGTGTAGATCGTGCCATAAGCCATAAACACGAGGGATCAACATACAAGATTGAAGAGTGCCGGGTCGGGTGAACGAACGTGTTTGCTCTATTCGCACAGTGCATGCCCGAATGTAGCAGTCGGAACGACTGGGAATAATATCTCCATCTAGCCCCATGCAAATATAGTGCTTTTAATACATTTTGCATCCAGATCTCTGACGCTAGCCGGTAACATGCTCACAAGTACTGCTGTACCTATGCCACTTATGGAGGTACAAGTATTGTAGTAGAGCTATATTAAGGGACCTTGAGGCCTTAAGGAATAACATAGGTAATAATTCAGGCTTCTGTTTTCGCCTAAACTCGAACTCTTAGGAAGATCTGGCCTCCAGAGCCGAAGATGGAGCCGAAGACTCCGCCTGATTTTGGGGGTTCCTTACTATAATTATAGTATAATGGGCCCCAAAGCCCTATTCTAACTATTAAGGCCCCGATATTAAGGCTATAAGTACTTTCATTGGGGTTATAAGTTATAAGGATAGGGATTCCTCGCTAGGCTTTCGGGGTTTTGGACTCTCGCAACTCGGACAATGCAGGCGAGGATGGTTCGGTTCGAATGGGGCAGCACTTCGACTGGCTCTATAGGCGGATCCTAGACAGGAGTCAGCTGTTGGATACAATGCCAAGCAAACCGCAGCTTACATGCGCAAATCCCATCTCCAAAGGACCTGTCACATTCGTTCAAACCCGCTGCAGAACAACGCGGACTGCTTCGGTGGATCCTCTTTACAACGTTAACAGTGCACTGACTACAACTGCGGTGGCCCGGACGTAAGGGCCGAGCTCACTGTGTCCCAGACACCCTCCAGTGCCTGGGTCTTTGGTCAACTCATCTCAGCCCTTAAGACAGCATCTGAATCGACACGGCCGTGGAGTGGAAGAGCGCCCTCTTGCAAAAACCAAACACATGCCTTAACCCTAAACCCTAAACCCAACCTAACCCTTAACCCTAAACATCCTGGGACCAGCGGCGCCGGCAGCGTCGGCGAGGCCGGGGACTTTCGCGGCTACTGCGGTCACCTTGTGAAAGGAAAAGGAACGCCGAAGTTAAGGATGCCTTCACATAGGAGTTTCCGAAAATAGGGGAAACCAGTATAGTACCCTAAATAGTAGGATCCTCATTATAAGGACCCCAAAATAAGGTACCCCCAATTTTCGGAAACCCCCACATGTGAAAAAACTACGAATGTAGGGTGGTCGCTCTGCACATACATAACCATGCGTGTACACGTGCATCTCTGTAAACTTCTGCATAAACCAGATCACGGGCATGCTTTTGCCTTTGCCGGCATTCTTACATACACATATACACACGCGGGCACGACCTCAAAAACGACAATGTAGATGAACAGGTATATACCACAAGCACATATGAAGAGCTGAGTAACACAGTTGAACAGAAACATAAACCAACTGACTGTGAAATTGCACGTATGCATGTACATGTATATGTATACATATATATATATACGCACTCGCATATATAATATGTATATATATATATGTATATGTATATATATGTATGTATGCGTGTGTGCATGTATGCATGCATGCACGCATGTATGTATCTGTGTATGTATACATGTGTAAATGTGTGTGTATACACGTGTGCCTATTCCTCCTCATTTAGCTGTGCATTCATCGATCTTTCCATGTCGGTCCAAGCCTGGTCCACGACGCCCGTAGCACCGTTCCCCACGGCATCCCGGATTTCACTGACCGACCACTGGCACTTGCCTGGCTAACAGCTTTAGTTGCAGGCCATCATCGTAAGAATTGTCTGAGAAATTGGAGCGTAGCATTGACAATCATAGGAGCAATAAGGACACTACCTGGCAGCAAAAGAAGTGCCGGGGCAGGACATTTGGGACGTCTGCCTTTTGTTTCTGATGCGAGTGCTTCAATCATCCAGGCTGTGCCTGACACTTAGATGACACGGCACTGGAGCCTCTATCCAAAAAGTTCAACACTTCTCGTCAGGCAGGACCCCATCGTACGCATGCCCACCCAAGTCTGATAACCCTCGCCATACCATTCTGCACCCGAATCTGCAAAACAACAGTACTGGTGCCACTTCCGCCAGACGGAAACACAGTTGCTGAGACACTGCTCTGTGACGACGGCCAACTTGGCACTGAAAAGTTCCATTTTGATATGCCAAGTCTGAGTTAGGGTTTAGGGTGGAAAGCCTGTTGCACAAGGGCCCTGAAAAGTTCCAATTAGTGTGGTCATAGTCATGACCAGGTCATTGAGAATTACGCTCGCCCTCTGCATTCGGGAACCATGGACGACGTATGATGCATCAGTGTCGACTTTGACGGATTCCAAGTGAATGTGAGATACGGCAATGCATACCCCCTGCTTCGTGGGGATCGGTAGATGCTCTCCGGTTTCGTTGGCTGAGATCTGGCCAGCAATATTCACCGATGACATGCATCACCGAACTGCACAATTGCCACAAAGAAGGTCACTTCACCGTGCGGCAGGTCTGCACTATAAGGTCCGCCGCCGGCATCCCGACAAAAGGGATGCCATGTGTAATGCTAAGGTCACTCTTGAATCCGAGAACTCCTCCAAATGAAAGATGTGCCACAATTTTGCAAGCCCAGGGGTGCCCACAGCTTGTTCTCCGCGTGATGGCAGTAAGTAGGGGCCTTAATCATCTAGGGGTATATTCTACTATAGTCAGATTAAGGAACCCCTACAATAATATAGGTAATTAGGTAATCCTATATATTGCCCCTATGTTACGACATGACTGTCAAGGTTTCCTTCTCGCTTCCTCTCTGCATCTTCTTTGCCACATCCAATGCGCAACGGCAAGACAACAATCCTGGCCTTCGGAATAGCAAGTGAACTGCGGGCAAACCTTGGTGTGCTGGTGTCTAGTCTAGGGTCGAATTCTTGAATAGCTCGTACCGGAAAACTGCAACAGCAGTACTAGTCATCAAGCTGCAAGTCACCAACCCCAAGACGAACAAACCTCACAGCAATCACACAATGTTCGGCTAATAGCAAAGGCAGCACTTTTTTTAAACATCCCTTTTCCGTCTCACAGGTACGATTCTCTGCTCTTTTTGCATCCTTGGAGCGCACTGTCCAGCCGTGAGCGAGCCCATCGTCTGATCGCACTCCGCACTAAGGGCATCGTTGCAGATGCCCGTAAGGCAAAAGGAGCCCGTGGCCTTCCTCGGCATTTCTATTATCTTATATAATATCATATTATATTGTATTATACAGTATATTATAATATGTATGTATGTATGTATATATACATATATATTTTTATGTAAAAATATGCTTTTTCAGACTTTTCGGGGGTGCCGATGAAAAGTAAACTCTCTCATTCCAACTTTGCTGGCATCTTCAGGGTCTCGTTACTCGGAACATCGCCGGAGAAACTCTGGGATGTTAGCCGCCTTCTAAGGGTTTTTTCCCTCCTACTTAGCAAGGACGCTGCCCGCATTGCAGGGTGTCTCTAAGGGTTTAGGGTTTAGGGTAGAATAAACATAATATTCTGATAAATCACCGTAAGCCATAAGAAAACAACATAATTCCGAAGAGCAGTAAAGGAATGTTGTGCAAGGCGCGAGTAAGCAGTTGAAGGGTAATATGGTGCATGGCTGACCGACAAAGACTCGGGATTCTGCCAGGCTGTGGAACATGGAGAGGGTTTAGGGTTCAGGGTTTAAGCGCACTGCCTCCTGAAGCTTAATGACTTAATGATGTGACTGTGGTGCCACGAAAGAACCTTCACACTGATAGTTGCAGATCAGTTGCGAACATCCGTCCTGACGAGGATCCGGGTAAGACATTTCATGATCGACCATCTTCACAGCGAAGGTGAGCACAGCAAAGCACATGGTCCTTGCTGGAGTTTGTTGCCAGCAGGTGAGCTGCTGGCTTTGCAGCTCCATTGGTCACCCCAGTGGTGTGCCGGTCCTGACCGCAACACTTGATCGACGCCGGCCAAATCTAAATTTCGAATGCAGCCGCACTAAGGCTCTCAATGCCTCTGAGGTCCTAATACTGCAGGGTTTGGCCTCGGTACCTCTTAACCTCCAGCACATGCGCAAACCCTCCTGGAGCTTGGAAAGCCTTATGCCCTTCAGCCTCCAAGCTTGCAGGTCTTGAACCGGCTCCACTCCAGTATCCAAGCTAAAACGCATCTCATTTGTTTCAAGCGCCTCTTAAGAAAGTTCGCGCTGCTGCTGGGACGCAGATTTAAACCAGAGACAGATGTCTAGCTGGATTTCAGGGAGTGCATCATCTCTACAATGGTGCTTGTGCCACCATCTTTGCAGGTGTTGCCTTGTCTTCCGTGGCTAAAGTTGCACTCTTCACTATGCCTGTGTCAATAGATAAGTGATCGAGTTGTGGTTGTAAGAGGGGCTAAGCTCCGGGCTAGTCCCCTGCACGAGCCCTTGAACCCTAAACCCTTAAACCCTAAACCCCAAACCCCTAACCCCCTAAACCCCAAGCTGTCCCAAAGAAAGGCCCGAGAGTCCTTAGTCTCAGCGGCTGCAAGCCTGCACGACCCCGGGAGCTCTTTCTCTTTGCGCCAGATCTAAGAGCCAAAGCCCGACTCGACCGGTTTCCATCGGACCTGAAACCCTCAGAAATGTGATTGTTGCTAGTATTCTCATGATAATGATGCTTTTGGTAATTCATAGCAATAATAATAGTAATAACAATTAACTAGTAGTTGTAGTAGTAATTAATTAGAAATAGAACAATAATGACAACATTATTCGTATCCTCAGAAGATGCTCATGGGAAGATGAGAAGCAGAAAAACCGAATCATGTGCCGGAATAACAATAATAGTCACAACAAAAATAATCATGGTAATATTAGTAAAAAATAGAAATAAGTATAACAACCATAATACCAACAGTCCTAATACTAAAACAAATAGTGATAAGTAATGACAATCAAAGTGATAATACAGTGGCCACCAAAGGAATTTCTAGCTGCGGTGCAAGCAAGCGAGTCTCGCCGGAATGTGCGGAGCAGGTAGCGAATGTTCGGGGACTCAACCGTCAATAATTACACTGGGTGCAGCGAACACAACTTCATCCGCGAAGTCTCACCCTTGCAAAGGCTGGAAGCATCTGCTATTTCTGAAGCAAACGCATACACGGTACGACACTCCTAAGCATTTCCCGCAACTGAAGGTCCTGCTGTCCTACTGTAATCCTGGGTCCATGCCAAGGGTTTGGCATCCTGGTCCGAACACCTGGCCTTGTGTTTGCCTGCGGCTTAACGGTCTGCTGCAGCAGTGCCTGGTAGCCATCTGCCTGAGAAGCACCATGGTGCTCTTAGCGCCCTCGCTTGCACGTCGTGATGCACATCACGGGAGCTAAGCCCGGAACTCACAAACCTTAAAACCGGCTCGAAAAAGGGGTGAGCTGAGTTGGACACTGAAGTTAATGCCCACACGAAGCAACCTCTGAGCCCTGGCCTGTGCATCCACTGCAGCGCACTCAGCACCACCTCAAGCCCGAAATGTCAACATTGCCAGCGGTTCTAAAAGACACGAAACGCTCAGCTTTGATTCTTGTTCAGGTTGCGGGCGCAGCCGACAGAATACTTGCTCTCTGGGCCGGCATTGGTTCCTACTCACACAGGGCTCTGCGCCCGCTGGTGATGCCTGATTGGGCAGAAATGGCAGCAGCTGGCCTGTAACGCAAATTTCCAAGCTCCCAGCTGCATTCAGCTCCAGCCGGAAGGAAGCCAGCAGCCATCAAACTGAGCAAGGTGGCAGCCTGGCACTTTGGAATGTGCTGTGATGAGCGACCTTGTCTTGTTATTTATGCAGCAATCAGCAATTTACGACATCCCGGTGCAAAGAAGCACCTGGTGCTACTTGAGTCATGCATGTCTCGACTCATGGCAACGAAGCAGTACCAAGTGACGGCCCAACAGCAGCGAGTACCGGCGTCTCGTGCCTGCATGGCAGCACCACGTCGACCTGCAAATGAGAGAACATCTACATGCATGTCATGTGTACACCTATATGTATGTATGCATGCATGCATGCACACACTGCAGCAGCAGCAGTAGTAGTACTATGATAGAAGATACTGCTACTGCTACTGCTGCTGCTACGGCTACTACTGCTACTACCACCACTACCACGGACACTGCTACGAAGACGACGACGACCACTACTACTACTGCTACCGCTGACTGCTACTGATGCTGCTGTACATTTACAGTTACAAAGATTCAAACCTCTCGAGAGAAATCAAGCGGACAGGAAGCCAAGGGTCAGGCTGATCATGGTGCTCAGCGCTTTCAGTAGGAAGAGTAACGGCAAGAGCCGAGAAGCTTCGACCAGAGCCTTCGATTGCTTGTGGACATCGAGCTTCAAGATCTACACCTGGGGCCTAGATTAGCGTTTCTTCTGCTGAAAACGAACCTCTTCGCATGCAGCCCGTGGCAACTGTTGCTGATACTGCTTGGCTTCTTGAACTTTCCAGAAAACCGTAAGACTCATTCAGTGTAGCAGGCTTTGACGGTATGCTGCCAGGCCGCGCTGACACATTAATAAATTACAAGAATATGAAATAACAAGAAAGACTGACCGATTCGTAAGTACCGCGAATCCCGGGACAACCCGCTGTGACAGTCTTGTTTTGATGAAAGCAAGCTCTGCCATGCGAGAATCCGCGTATGCGTCTTGCAGCGAGTAAGTCGTGCACTCAGTGCGGTGGTCTCGCTCACTGCAGGGGTCTCACAGAAGTTACGAAGAGGAAGTCCCACATCCTCATCACTCGAGCTTGGAACGCTAAACATTGGCCTGACTGTGGCATCTCGGTCGCAATTTAGGCAGCTGTTCAAAGCCTCAAAGTTGTGCAAACCCGTCTGTACATTTCTTTCTGCTTGTCCTAGGACCGATGCCCAGTCAAAAGAAATCACTGCAGACTCTCGGGAGATCAGCCGCTACCTCTGCCAACCCTGCATCTCCTGTACCAGTAGCTTGCTTCACCTGGGCGGTTGTCAAAATTATGGTCCCTTTTTGGGTACCCTAAATAATAGGTGCCGTACTATACTAGGGACCCAAAAAGGGACCATAATTTTGACAACCACCCACCTAGCTCACTTGCGAACTTAACTCTGCAGCACTTCTCCGCAGGAGTATCTCCTGCTGCAGTTGCGAAGGGAGCCGGGTTCAGGGCTGTCGAACGTAGTCGCTCGGTCTGCCGCCTGGCAAAGCGAGCGATGCCTCGAGGCCTGGTAGATGACTGGCTGCCTGCCCTGAGACTCAAACATTAGGGCCGTCTCGCCGCCGAAGTTCCAGCATAAACCCCTAAACCCTAATTACCACCTGCTTCCAGCAGCTTCTCGTGTCTCACTCTCCTGCAGAGCTGAAGCTGCCAAGCACCACCCGAAGAGCCCAATATCCCCTCAATTGAGGAATGCACCTGAAATCATCATATTGAGACCACTAGAATTTCAAGTATATTGCTTCGTCAAGGGGTATTGGGCTCTCTGGATAAAGCTCCTGCAGCTCGCTGGCCACTGGCTGATCACTTGACACGCTTGCCTCGTTCACCAACTAGGAAATGGGGTTTCTTTTCTAAGGTGTGGGGCAAGGCAATACGAGCACACGCTTACGACAATTTAGGTTTACACAAAACACGAGGAGGAAGGAATTGTGGTAATGGTTTTATCATGTTTTTAGGGGTTGTTAGGGCATAGAGCTTTTCAAGCCTCAGAGTTATGAGTACAGCCTTCGGCCTAAGCTAAATAGGGTTTAGGGCCTCAGACGAAGGCAAAGGCTGGCAAAGGTCTACAAGGGCAAGGAGTTAACCCAATGAGCCTCTGACTGGTCTTTACCTGGCATACGGGGAAAGACGTGCCCAGTGACCCGTGCTTTCGCAGCCTGTGCGGCATCACGGAAATGACCGGCACGGTGCGTTCCGCGCATGCTTTCTGTGTCAGAAGAGCTAAACGCTGCAGCCAAAGCCAAACTCTGGTCGACATGAGCGTCCGTGCGGGCCAACGATGAGAACATGCGGTCAGACTGCGATTCAGCTACTATGTCCTTGTTGCATGATCAGGAACCTTGGGCCTTCATTAGGGTTCCTTATATGAATAATACTATTTTGGGGTTACAGGCCCAGGGTTCCTTAATCAGGTTCCTACATTATGTTCCTTGTTGCATGATCAGGAACTTGATTGGAGCCTTACCAGGGATTTGGACTAGGACCTCCTGGGATGGTTTTTTTTGCATCCTGATTTGCATAGTGAACTATAGGCTGAACTATAGGCCTCATGGGGTTTAGGGATTTGTAGGGCATAGTGAACTTTAGACTATAGGCTTTCTCGCGGTAGGCACAAGGCTGGATGCTCGTCACAGAAACTGCGTCAAAGAGCGCAGTAAAAACTGCTACCAGCTCTTCAAGCAGAAGCATTCAGCAAAGAGCCTCGTCACACAAAGCTCATACGGTTTTCCCCATGCCATTGCACTGTTCTTCCTCCTTGAACGTCTAGGGCAGCCAACTAACTAAGACACCATCGGCAAGATCTACGCTGTGAAGCATATTAAGGTCTCGTGCTGTTCTGCTAATGTGCACACTAGTATCTCTCATATGCTGTGTGTGAGGAGAACCGGGCCATCTTGGCCCAATGCCCCTGCTCCGCAGATGTCGGGTGTATCGGACAGCGAGGTGCAACCAGAAAGATCAGGGCGTCTCGACGGATTCACTGCAGCTGCCAACCAATGACCTGGCTCTCCTTGTAAACTTATGGAAGTGTACGTTTGTTTGCAAAGTGCTCCGTAACAACGAAATAAGCGAGCTGCATGTCATTATGGGTTTGCCGGGCGTGCCGGTGCAGTTCCAACCTACCCTCAAGCAAACGCTTCCAGCTATGCGCTCGCAGAGAATGCCGGTGCACGAAATGGGTCAAGGGTTTAGTTTTTAGGGTGACGTGTGCTACGACACCAGTCATGCTTTGGGCCTCTTTGCCCTGTGTTTCCAATCATCCCAGGACTAGGTTGCTCCCTTTGTTGTATGATGGATAGGCTTCTTCGCACTCTGAGCGTTAGGGGCGGCGCTGTGGGCATGCCATTCTGCTAGCTCTTGACATACAAGACCCTCAACAAGGACCACCTCTCCACTAACCTCTCGTCGGCCATCAGTAAGCCGTCGATGTGCTGGTCAAAACTCCTGTTTCACCAAAAATGGCGACGCCAGTGGTTTGGATCTGCTTCACGTTCTTCAGCTAAAGGCTGCACGGTGCTACTGTCACCACCAGAGAGAGCATCATTGACGGTTTCTTGCAGGAATGCTGCAAGCACCCATCTTCGAGCGATGCGCCTCAGGATGCTGAACCACTGCTTGGGCAACGGATGCAAACCTTCCTATCATCCAAACTCAGAACAGGTACATCCCCTTTTGACATGGACGGCTCCAACTGGGAAATCATCATCACCTTGCCCAGCATCTCGTGGAACAAGCTACTGCATAGAGTATAATACGATATTGCGCAGGTGGCAACAGTCTGTTACAGTGCATGATTGCAATCTGCTGTTGTGTTGCCTGGTTGCCCCTAAACCCTAAACCGTGGTTGCCACCTGCTCAAGGATTCGTGGGCCAGGATGGGTTCAAATCGAAGTCCGCATTAATCGCAACTACTGCAAGGGCAACCATAACAGTAATATGGGGGCCTTGATAATTAGAATAGGGTTTGGGGTATATTCTATAGTTAGAATCAGGAACCCCTAAAATAGTACAGGTAGTAATTATTTAGGCCCCTATACTAACAGTAGCTTTTGTCAGTTGCTACAGGTAGCCAAGCGCATGCCCTCGCAAAGTTGCTTCTGCCGTCGGGCGTGTCTCTCCACACTCTGAAACTGCCTGACAGGATCTGGCCCGAAGTGCGTTTATATTGGAGGATCATCCATCTGCGCCTCCTATCACGTTCAGTAGTGGGAGTGGGCTCAGAAACCGGAACAAGACCGGGAGCCGCCTCTTAACAAAGCCTCCCGAGGCTAGAGCTTTGTTGAAAGGTAGCACCGGTCTTGCTGGCAGGGAGTTTCAATGGAGTCCCATCGCTGGCATTGACTCTATGTCTCGGAGACTGCCCACTACCATTTCGTCTCCCCTACCGTAAGGTTGACCTTCTCATGGTACTGGGCTCAGCTTCGGTGGAGAATCTGAGGTGCCCCCTTTGCTTTCGTTACAGCGCGTTCCCACATCCCTCGGGATTCCAGAGGATGAAAGCCCCTAACTCTGGAGCTAAAAGGGAGTTTCCGAAAAAAGGGGACCCTAATATAGTACCCTAAATGGTAGGATCCCTATTATGGACCCCAAAATAAGGGTCCCCTAATTTTCCGGAACTCCCAAAACCCAAAACCCTTTCGACCACTGAGGCTCAGAACCCAAATCCCTAAACCCTACAGGCCCTACAACCCTGAAACCTAAACCCCAAATCCCTAAACTTTTTTTTTTGAACGAGGTCTCTCTGAAGTCCCTAAACCTTAAACCCTAAACCCTACGATAGAGTTGTGATTCCCCACCGAAAGGAGCCGTGAAACGCACCGAGGGGAGGCTCTGGTCTGAGCGTTGTGGGTGGATTCTCTGCCGATCGGTTTAGGGTTTTTTGCCTCCTGCTTGGCTGAGTTCGCGATGCAGGGCAGTAGGTACACTATTACGGTGAATTAGCGGTTTAGGGTTTAGGGTTTGGTGGAACGTATCACTGCTGTCACTGTTGTTATTGGTACTATGGCCATTGGTGTTGTTGTTGTTGTTGCTGTTGCTGTTGTTGTTGTTGTTAGTATTCGTGTTACTATTGGTTTTACTATTACTATGATGATATCTTGTTGATTCTACTTGTTGATGTTATTGCTCGCATGATCATTGTTGTTGCCCTTGCTAGGGCTTTTTCGTTGTTCTGGGTGGTGCTATAGGAGACTGTGTGTCACAGTCCAGAGGCGGCAATAAATCTGCAAGTTGAGACACACTCATGTGCTTGTCCCAGCCTTTACCGTGGCACCCCAACTGCCGCATTACCATATGCTAGGTGCTGTCGTCTCAGGCAGTTCTGCTTCAATTCCGCACAGCTTAACAGCAAGAAACGCTTACTGACTGAGAGGTATTGGGAGGTGGTTTGGGAAGCCACTAACATGATGTGCAGTCCAGGTGTAAAGCAGGGTTTTTACACTGCAAAGCCCCTGGCACTAGCTGCATCACTGCTAAGGTCCAAAAAAGGCTACACGCCCCCAAAGCCGGATTGACTGAAAGTGCGGTGAGTCTACACGATGCATTGAACGGGAGGCAAGGACGCAGAACTGGCGAGTTCAATGAGTAGGGCCCCTGCGAGTGGCGACGTGAGAACACCAGCGTCACGGGTCGGCAGGTGTTGCAGAAGCACTTATTGAAAATGGCAGCGCTCAGCTCCTCTGCGAGTGAGATCCCGCGCAGCTCTCGTAAAGACGCCTGGCACAGAGTTCTTCGCACTTCATGCTTGTGGTTTCGGCTTTTGCCACTCAGACAACACGAAAGACTACTGTACTAGCACTCCATAGTAGGACCTGTATTTAGTTTTGGATTGGGTGCTTCAGTCAAGCAGTACCCTGGTTAAGTATCGGGAGATCTGTCGTTTATACCTTTGGAGTAACCAAGACAGGGTCAATGGACAGTCTTGCAAAGGACATCGGCTCAGTTCAAGCAGTAAGAAACAGCGTGGCTGCAGTTTTGGCTGCGATCCAGGTCCCCGACCAAGCTTGCGTGGAAAACCTAGGGGCGCAACAGAAATCTGGTCACAAAGTGGTAGGATTGGCCTGTTCAGGCACCGGCAGTGGACTTTTCTCATCTACAACAAGCAAGACAGATGCATCAGTCGCACTGTTCGCTCTTGGACTCTACAGAAAGTGCGCTGCAGTGTGACGAGTGTAGGTCGCACACCCTCACTGCGATAGAGCTTGCGGGCTTCTCGAGTGTGACACCTGGATCACAGTTGCTTTGGCTTTCTTGTGCTAAGGCTTCTGCAGGGGTTCATGGGGGTTTCCGAGAATAGGGGACCCTAATATAGTACCCAAAATAGTAGGAACCTTATCATAAGGATCCCAAATAAGGTACCCCATATTTTCGGAAACTCCCTCATGTCTGCAGATGTGGAGCTGAAGTCTACAACAGATAAACAAGACAGACTGAGGGAGCGATAGCAAGAGAGCGACAGATCACGTGCTCCTTAAAGGGGCAAAAAATTATAGGGGCCTGAATAGCTAGAATAGGGGTCCCTTTAAAGGGTTCCTTCTTTAATGGGCCTTAATAGGGTTTTGGTCTCAAGTGATCATCCTGCACGTTGGTATCTCTGCGACGCTCTTCGAACGCCCCTCCGCGGGCACGGGTCCTCGGGGACCCTATGGAGGCTGAGAACCTGTGATAACCAATGTCTGCCACGAGCAGCAGCTTCTTCCGTGGTGCCCCGAACCCTTCAAGCCATGCCAGCCTCTAGCCGGAAGCTGCCACCCCAGCAACTCTTGACTGAACCACAACTCCAATAAGCAACCGTGGGCCGTCGCTAAGGCAGCTGCAAGGCGCTGTTGGCCACGCTTGACTTTGGCAGAAGGCTGCCTGTCCACTTTCCGCATAGACCGAGCTTTCGAGGGCTGAGCTACTCTAAGAGATTCTGTTATTTTACTAGATCATACGAACTATACTATACTATATTATAGTATATCATATTATATGAAGGCAGCACGAAGCCAAGGCCAGGGCCTTTTCGAGCGCTTCTTGCGCTTGCTCCGAAGCTTCCCGCCTTCCGGGCCTGTGGTGGTGGGGGTTGGCTTTCGCAGTCTCAAGCACGACTTAGGGTTTCGACGCTCACACTCGCACACGGCAGGCAAGGCTCCACATAGTGGAGATACGCTGGACTTAGGGTTTAGGGTTTGGGGTTTAGGGTTTTACACTTGTGACTGCGGCAGCCAGCAGCTCGCAGACCATTTCCTTGAGAGTCGGATCGAAACCGAAATCTACATGCAACGGCATGGATGCTTGTGTTCAGAGTGATCATCACAGGGATGCTTCACTCTCGCGCTGCCACAGTAACCCTTGGAAATAGGAACCTGAGCTGTCTGTGGGTCGCGCCGCCGGGCAAGCGGCAAGTATCAGCGCCTGGGTGGCACCTTATCAGCAGCAGCAGCAGAAGCACAATGTGTTGAAGCTGTGAAAGTTGACGAGAAAATGCTCTAGTAGCGTCTTTCCTGCTGTGATGCAGATTTACACAAGTTTCTGGAAACTCCTAATTTCGACGGCATGGCCGCAAAACCCAAAATCCCAACTTCCCGAACTGCAGCGCTCGGGCCAAGACGGCGACATTGCACCAGGCCTGGGTCACCATCGTCATCACGAGCATCGTCGTCGTCATTATCATCAGCATCATCGTCATCATCATCATCATCCTCCTCGTCGCCATCTTCGCTACCTGCATAACCATTATCATGGCAGTGCTAACCGGTGTAAACGGCCTCATACGTCAAACGCCATTGACAACAATGTAAGAACACCATTCTGACTTGTTAATGTTGATAGTTGATATCAGAAAGTTGTAAACGGATAATCAGATAATCATATCAACGGCTGTTAAATCAACAAAAGCAAGACAGCAAATTCACCACTGCGCTTGCAGCTGGTTGTAACTTCAGAAGATGTAGCGAGGGATTTAAGGCAGCTCAACCCTTTCCAGCACGGACTGAGGTACCCTGCCCTACCCTATAAGCCCAAAACCCTAAACCGGAAGCCCAGGACATCCGAAAGGACCTACGCCTCGCTGCTGCGCGCAACAAAAGGCCCTGACAACACAAGTGGCGACCTGGCAACAGTGGCGCGAGGGTGCAGACAAGTGCCCAAAATGATATAACATCATGCGTTGGGTGCTGCCCCACTCAGTAACAGTTGAATAATATTCACTATATAGATGAATCAGGACCTTAATAGTAGCCCTGTAGTAGACTGTCACTGTATGGGGGCAGTACCCAAATCATGTGATATAAAGGAAGGAATGGGGGTATTGAGTGGTTGCCCCGCAATAAGAAGCGGCACTGAAACCCTGCAAAGCCTTACAACACATGCAACTTTGCCGACCAAGGCTGTGTGATACGCTTCGGCACGTTTGGCGGACGATCTCTCTTATGCTCTTATGACCATTCAATATAATTCAACAAAAGACTAGACTTGAACAAATTATAATCATATGCGATGGCCCGCCTCGTCTTCGGAGTGCTCGTGGAACGCCGGGAGTCGCAGGAAGAACTGGCATCGTGTGCTCTCAACTGTCTGGTTCTTAGTAGGGAATGGGGTTCCTTTAAGGGTTCCTTTAAGGGTTACTACGGGTTCTATAAGGGGTCTTCGGGTATCTATAGCCCCTGTCTGGTTCTTAGTAGGGAATGGGGGATGGAGACCAGTATTGGGGATTCTATAGGGACTACTATAGGGATCCATTCCCGCATTCCCTACTAAGAACCAGACAGTCAAGCTGCCATGTGCAGCCCGATGCAGAGTTTTCACAATAGCTCGCCTTCGCCCGCTCTGGGTCCTGTTCCTAGGCGGGAGTGCAGGAGTCTGTAGTAGCTCGTCCTTTGCTGCAGCACACTGAGCTGCTGGCATCTCCTGCATCTCCACCTGCTTCACTTCGTTCCTAGGCGGGAATGGATCACTATAGTAGCCCCTATATAATCCCCAATAATGGTCTCCATAATCCATTCAGGAGTCTGTAGTGATTGGCTCGTCCTTTACTCCAAAACCCAAACGCCAGACTCTGAGCCGCTGGCCTCTGATTCTCCAACTCCCTCTCCACCTCGCACTCCTGAGGCTAAGCTTCGGGGCTGAGTGCCCTAGCCCAAAAAAAGTTAACCTTTTGAATTCTAGTAGGATTATAAGCCCCAAAATAGGTTAAAGGTTACCTACTCAGCCCCTGAGTAAGAGATTTGTGGCAGCGAGGCAGCGGTGCCGCCGTAGCAACTGCTGCCGAAGACCACAGCAACTTCGAAGCCAGAAAACTCCCTGGTGCTTAGTAGGGAATGGGGGCATGGATCCCTATAATAGTCCCTATATAATCCCAAATAATAGTCTCCATAATCCATTCAGACAGCATATCTCAGCTCGCGCCTATGCACAAGCAAGCGAAGTGTGTCTCTTGCAGGGTTTGCCCATGGACAGAATTATTGCGGCAAAGGCTTCGGCATTGGCTGGTCCATACTACCAACTGCTCAGTATCTGAAGCTCGGCCCAACCCTATTCTCCGCGGGTCGGCACATCTGTCCTCGCAGTAGTCTTTGTACTGCGCATACCACTCGTTCTGCCAAGCGAGTGCCAAGCAACATGCGGAAGGTGATGCTTCAGCGATCACTGACGATTCAAAGAGATGCTATGGAACCCCCTGCTACAGAATATCAATGCCGGAGCTCCTACAACCCTCAGAGCCCATCGCGTGCCTTGCACCCGCAGCGGCTACAGGTCACCGAGTCGTTGGCCTAAGGAGTTGGGACGTCTCCGGCTTGCTGGTCATTTCGGGACTCTGTTGTCCATGGTTCGCCCAAGGCGATGTCAGTTCTCGTCTGGGTTCATATTCACTATAGATCCCTATTATGGTAACTTAAACTAAACTCCTTAACAAGAACGTAGTAGTTTCACATCTAATCCGGGACGAGAGGCTTCTGACTACAGGCCCGGAGTTTGGAGTCAATCGGGCACAAACACAGAATTACCTTACAGTAGAAGCCCAAAAGTTGGAAACCCCGCAGCCTCAACCCTTAAGAGTAATGTATGGGGAATCCCAGGACTATTTGGCCTTGATCCGGTTTCCAACTTTATGGGGTTTACCGTAAACTGTAGTATGAGTACAACTACATTACACTAAATTTCAAGTCATAGTGCGCTTATGTCATGGTAATATCTTAAGTTAAACTTCTCGGGGCCAAAGCCCCAAGACTCTTACGAGATCACCTGCCGCACCTGGGACCTGTGAAACTGCGAAGATCTCAAAGACTTGGAGCTGTTGCAGGAGACAGAGAACATCACAAGCTTCTGTTGCCTGATCTGAGGGCCGGTGCCCACCACTGGTCTGCTTTGTATCGCCTTAAACTTCATATAAAGCTGCAACTTCGAAGAGTCATCTAGCACATCAGCGATGTCTTTTCTCGTGCACACTTGAAGGCGAACCCTGGCATGCCAAAATTGGGCGCTGCATGTGGGAGGCAAAACCGCGTCCCCTTCCCTTGCTGCTTGCTCAAGCTGCGCCGTGTGTTCTCCCTGCGTGATGCATTGCCCCTTGCTCGTTTGCGCCCCTTATAAGAATCCCGGTGAGTGGCCTGGGTGGTGCTCCTCATTCTTGCACCGGTCCGAAGGCCGAGTTTTCTACAACACCCGTGGATGCTTAAAATGCGCATTCCTTACTCCAACCCCTCCTCGCAAGATCTTACAAGGTGTTCACGCCCGCAGAGTGTTGGCAGTGACAGGCAAGGTAGCGCAATTGGCCATGACCAACTGGTGCTGACTTCGTAGTTTCCACCGTCTACAGAAGCCCAGTCCACAAGTAACTTCCCTGCTGTGCTCAACCCTGCGGCGTGTATGAACTCAACCGCGCACGTGCGAAAATCAGCCAAGTTTCAGATACTCGATGTTGTAGCGGAGGTTTTCGGCCTGACAGAGGACAGCCCGCCCTGCATGAGGATGTGGGAGTTGTCGAAATGGGGGACCCTAATATAGTAACCAAAATAGTAGGATCCAAATTTAGAATCCCCAAAATAAGGTATCCCTAACTCTCGGAATCTCCCATGTTTCAACGAACTTCAGAAAACCTCTCGGCTGTCTTTGCTAGGCTTCGGCACTGAAGCTTTGGCTGTTCTAACTCTTCGAAGCAAGCAGCTTCTACTATAGGGGCCTTCATAATTAGAATGGGGTTTGGGGGTATATTATACTATAATTATAATAAGGAGCCCCCCCCCCCCCCCCCAAATAGTATAGGTAATTATTAAGGCCCCTATAGTACAACTTTCTGGGGCTGCCGCGGCCGTCGTGCAATGCGGACTCTATCAGATTTGGACTGGAGAAGCCAGGCTACATCAGCATCCCAAAAAAGGCAGCTCTCGCGGAACCCGTGTCGTCTCACACGTGTCGCGGGCAATCGCAGGTTGTAGGCATCTTGCCACTGAAATCTGAAAACAGAACCTCCAAGACAGGTCTCTCTAAAGTTTACCTAGTAGGCTACCTGTATTCTACTTCTAAGATGCTGTAACCTCCACGCGAAACCTTCAACGCTCTACCCTAAACTGCACCCTAGGGTGAGCCCACCATCCGCTTACTTGGCTTATCACTGAGATCCTCATGTCTCCTAAGGGATCGGCTCAAATTGGGTCTAGGGAATGGGGGCTTAGAGAGGAATGACAGCCTCGAATCTCGCCGCCGAGACCCTAGATCCATTCTGAATCCTCAAACTCATTCCTTTTTGCCACTGAGCTCAGGTCTAGAACAGTTTCAGCCTAAACCCTAAACCCCAGTTTCAACCTAAACCCTGAAACTCCGACATTCAACACTCCTAGAGCCCCGCAGCCAAGAAAGGAGAACTCCTAAGCCCAACTGTAAACGCGTTTAATAAACCCATCTGTCTTAAAGAGGATTAGGACAGGAATCCTGATGTTAAGGCCGAAAGAGAGGGGGTCTATTGGTCAGGGGCGCATGTTGAACTCCCAAACCCCTATATGCGCC
Source organism: Symbiodinium sp. clade A Y106 (assembly GCA_003297005.1). Classification (NCBI taxonomy): domain Eukaryota; class Dinophyceae; order Suessiales; family Symbiodiniaceae; genus Symbiodinium; species Symbiodinium sp. clade A. The sequence goes on from BGNK01000412.1 coordinate 114,997, forward strand.
TATGAACCCTTAATCTAGCAGCCGGAATGAATAGACTTAGGTTTTGGCTCGCTGTAAAAACCCTTCAAAAACGTGAATAAGTACTATGTCCCCTCGGATCTCGAAATGCCGAAGCGCAACATCAGTGGCGATACCCTAAGACCCTAAGGCCCTAACCCCTAAACCATGTTCAGACGCTCTGTGAGGAGCGCACTTTTTTGGGCCCAAGGAACTCAGAGAAGCAATCTAGGGGCCTTTATAATATACTATTTTGGGGGGTTGCTCATTATATTTCTAATATCATGGGCCCCAAACCCTATTCTAATTGTTAAGGACACTGTATTATGGCATCATCGGCCTTTTTGGTACTTCTGCGCAGATGTCCAAGATGTGGCGAAAAACGGTTGGGAGGCTTTCGACATCAAGAGTACTCCGGAGGCAGATAACCTCCAAGACTAGATCTGACGTCGGAGAACTTTGAGCCCTTCGCCACCTGTCGGTCCAGGGGGAATCGGGGTAGGGTTTAGGGTTTAGGGGTTTAGGGGTTCAAGGGTTTATGGAGGCTTTGGGTTTCAAGCTTCAGCCCCCTACTCACCAATGAAAATTAAAATTGGGGCTTTAGAGTCTCCGATATTCTGGGTCGGGGGCTTGGGCACCAAAGGGTTTAGGGATCTTAGTCGTTCCAAACTAGATCTCAAACCCAGCACAGGAGGGGACGCGGCCTTTGATGTTGTAGTGGTCTCCGTGCCAGCGTTGTTGAACATGGACAAGGATCGAACTGAAAGGAAGGCTAGAGAGATGACAGAACTCTTCCAGATGGTCTCATCATTGACGTGCTCCGACTCGCCACGCTCAACCCCGGCCAACCATGAACTCGCTCTGCATTGCCAGAGGTGCCCGCTCTCATGCCCGGTTGACAACATGGCCTGCATCATGATGCTCCTCAGTAGTTGGCATAGGTATTCCACGCCAATGCACACCCACAAAGAGGCCCAACGTTTCTTGCAAGCACTTTGCTTCTCCACTGGGTCTGACATTCTCTCTCGACTTGTTTTCCCTCTCTTTGTTCTTGGCCGCTTCGTACGCGTTGCACACGGCATCGTAGGCGCGACGAGCCTGCGCCGCCAAAGCTGCATCCTGCGCAAGGGTGCTGGCGTTGTCTGGGTACAACAAAAGCACCAAAGATCGCTTTCTCTGATCCAGCTCTTTCATTGTGTAGCCGTCGGGGATTCTTTCGAGGTCGGCCAGAAGCTGTAGTCGCAACTCGTCAGTGCTCATGCCAGACTCAGAGCAAAAGGACAGAGCGCGGATATCACGGCCAGCTGGGACCGTGCGACTCACCTGCAAGGGCCCGGTCGCATCAAAAAGAACGGCATTCACCTCTTCTGCGTGGGCTTTCCGAGTGAGCAGCTGGAAAATCAGCACGCCGTCGCCACACAAGGGTGGATTGTCGCTCTTACTGTTGCGAATGCCCGTGAGGACGTTGCTGGAAGAGCCAGCGGCTCCTGCAGGCGGCCTTTCTGTGACACCCAAGCTCTCAGCTTGCACGTGACGCGGCCTGAGAATCTTGGCGCGCTCTGTGCCCCGACTCTTCCCACCAGTGGCTCAAGGAAGGAAGCTCCCCCTCACGCCCTTCGAGGGCCTGCAGAAGCTATGGTCTCCACCTAACTCAAAAAGCCGCTGGCACCAGCTTGCATAGACTGAAAGAACCCCAATCCTGCAGATCCTGCGGTCTTTCGGCGGGATGCCTGCAGGGTGGCGAAAAGCGCCTCGGCTGCAGCCCGGCGCCCACACCCGGGTGACATCGGCCGGCAGCTACATGACATCGCGTTGATTGCCAAGGACAACAACTCGCCACCCGCCTTCAGCAGAGGTGTGAGAGCTTCTCGGCTTGAGCCACATGCCAGGTTTTTGTCGAAGGAATCGGCGGCCGCTGCGAAAGCTCATACGTGGCGATCCTGGTGCCTTCAACACTTCGTGGACTCAGATGCCTAACATGTGCCGAGGATGGTGATGCTAGCTAACAGGCGGGCATGTGCTTACAATGCTGAGACTCGGCATGACTCTGCCTGCTCTTCAAACATGTCGCTGGTCTCCATCTCCTTCCAGGGAAAGCAGGAGTGCATGCATGAAAACGAAAATTGCCCTTGCTCATACTCCATGCAGGTGCTTCCGTGAGTTGATGCTGTCAACGTCCTTGCTCATACTCGAGTCAATGGCTTCCGTGACTTGAGCGTTTCGTTGTCCTTGCTCATATTCGAAATCAATTGCTCCCGTGATCTGAGCGTATACTCCACGGTGCGTCCGTGATTCGAGACACTCAAAGTCCTTGCTCATACTCGATTTCAATGGCTCTGCATCGTCCTTGCTCATACTCGAGATCAGCTGCCTCCGTGCTCTGATCTGAGCATGTCGCTGTCCCTGCTCATACTCGATGCAGGATTTGATGCTGCCAACGTCCTTGCTCATACTCGAAATCGATTGAATAGCTTCCGTGATCTCAGCATTTCACTGTCCTTGCTCATACTCAACGCAGGCGCTTCCGTGACTTGAGCCTTTCAACGCCCTGCCCATACTCAAGGTCAGATGCTTCCGTGATTTGAGCCTTTACGTAGATGCTCTTGCTCAGAGCCTGCCTCCGCCATTGCTCCGACTGAAAACCCTGTGCAACGGCTCTGAAGTTTGAGCATGTCAAGGCCATTGACTGTACTCGAAGTTAATCAGTGCATCCGTGATGCAAGCCTGTCCGCCCCAGCTCATGCTACAAATCTTCTTGCTCATCCTCTTCTTCGGGGAATCGGGGCCGAGCGGCCGGGCGACGACTTGCGCAGCTTTTTTGCACATACGCCTAGCGGTTTAGGGTCTCAGCTTTGATGCGCTGGAGAATTTCAAGGTCAAAGCTCAGGGTGCGGAATGATCGCACGCAGCTCTCATACGAAGTCTGATACCTTTAACCCTAAGCCAACTATAAGATTTTTAACACGTTTAAACCGCAGGAAGCCAAATAGGAACCCAGGAGTGTAGGTAATTAATATAAGGCCCCTAATATAGAACCCGATTGTAGATCCTTTTAAGGTTCCCTTTAAAGGGAACCCTACCAGGACCCCAGGAGCCTGCGGACTTGGAGGTCCCAGCCCTGGGACCTCCGAACATCGCGCCCTGGGCGCCTGGGTCCTCAGCTGGGAATTGTGGGTTTAGGGTGTCAGGGTTGAGGCCTTTGGGGTGTAGGGATTCGGTGGATACTGCTATTCAAATTACTATACTACAACTGAGCTGGGATAGGGTTGAGGCCTCTTCTTGGCACTCGGGATTAAAGGCCTTTAGGCTTAGGGTTAGGTTGTTAGTACCATTAGACAAGTTGTTAAACTCTAGTTCTGCTTCATCAATGGTAGTTTCCCTTCCTTCGTGATGCTGTCTGCTTGCTACTACTAGTATCAAACACATACTACTACTTCTTCTACTACTACTACTACTACTATTACTACTACCCGTACTGCTACTGCTACTGCGACTACCTGAGACTACGACCATGATTACTACTACCCCTCCTGCTCCTGCTCCTGCTTCTGCTGCTGCTGCTACTACTACTACTACTACTACTACTACCGCTGCCGCTACCACTACTGCTACTGCGACCACTACCACTACCACTACTATTACTACGACGACGACTACGAAAACTACAACCACAACAACAACAACAACCTACTACTACTACTACTTCCAGCACCAGTGCCACATCAGCAACAACAACGACGAGAAGAAGAAGAAGAATAACCCTTTCACAACCCACCGACTTGATAACGAATTTGCAGAATCCAGCCAAGTTTCAAACACTCGATGCCGTAGCGGTTGCCACGGCAGAAATCTTTGGCACCACCCACTCATCTGACATTTCATTTCCTTTTACCCGCTTATGGACACGAAAAAGGCCCTTAAAAAGGCCCTTGTTGAAACATCGGTATGCTTAGGAGGTTAGCAAAGCTTCACGTCGAGCTTGGGTGTCTCTTGAGAACCCTCAGCCCTAAAAATACCCGAATGTCATCCGCCGCTCCAAAGGAAGTGAGCCTCAACCGACCGGAGCCAAGCCGGCCCTAAGGCCGCAAATAGCCTCACGCTAGAACGGCTTCGGCACTCTCAGACTAACCAGGTTAGAACGGTTTCGGCCACACATAAACTTACATACTTGAACTAGTTTACGAACTCGCGAACATCGGGAAGGCTAAGGCAGAGGATCACTGTTCGGAGAAATTGTTGTACCCGCATTTCAAGGTCTTTGTCAGAGGAATCGGCCGTCACCACGAATGCTCATACATGCCAGGCCACTGGCTTCAAACATAGCGGGGCCAAAAAAGAAAATATGGGTGCCAAATACATGCTGAAACTTCTTCCAAGGCCGCCTGTTCTCGAGTGAAGATGTCGTCAGTCGCCATCACCTTTTAGGAAACATGCCCAGATACGACCTGGAGCTCCGCGACAAGGTTAGCGCTGTCTTTAACAGGCGAAAGTATTCTCCTGTGATCTTTCTGGGTATGGCTCCCGTGCGCGATGGCTCGACTCTCCGGATGCCGCCACCGCGTTTCGACGCGCAGGGCTCCAAGAGCTCCGAAGCATAGCCTCTGCCGGACAAAACACCCGCCTCCCGACGCCCCCCGGAACCCTCGACTAAATGCGAAGATGCTATGACGAGGTCCTCCACTGCAGAGAGCCACTCCGCCACTGAAAGAGCTATCATGCCTCAGCTTCAGGAGCATCAGCGCCAGTGCCCTATGCTCTTGCCATCATGTGCACAACCTTTGTGTACTTAGCCCTAGACCTTTTTACGTTAAACCCCGGTCCTAAAACCTAAACACCCAAACCCTAAAACCCTAAACCTTATAGATCCTTCAAAGGAACCTTTATAGTACCCTTTAAAGGAACCCGAAAACCCCTAAATTTGAGTCCCGGACCGCGGGGATCTTGGTGCTTGAACTGCGCCCGAGCGAAGGCCAAGGCCTCCCGCGGGGGCTTGTCCAAGAACCACCTGGCAATCGCACTCTTTATTTTGGAGTTCAACGTTGGGTTTAGGGTTTAGGGGTTTCGGGTTTAGGGTTCGGCGCTCACACTCGGTAGGGTTTAGGGCGTCGGGTTTAGGGGTTTAGGGCTTATGGTTCAGGGTTTGCGAACTCTCGCAACTCGGACTCGCCAGACGAGCTCTCTGTGTTCGGGTGCACAACTAACTCAACTACTCTACTGCAAGCGATGGTTCAGGGCTTAGGACTTATGGTTTAGGGTTTAGGGCTTAGGGTTCAGGGTTTAGGGTTCAAGGACTTGTTGGGTGGGACAAGGCTGTGTGCAGGAGCTGCATTCAGGAAAATGTCCTGCACGGTCTGGGGCAATGGCCACGGCTCGAGCCACTTACCGCTGAAGTGGAACCTAAGCATCAGGAGGCCAAACTGCAGCAGTGACTGTTGCGCCGCAAGAATATCCATCAAAACAGCCGAGGGATGCGCTGTCAAGGTCCCTCCGAATCCAGCCCGTTTACAACTTGCTATGCGCTGATGACTTCCGAGGTACAACATGCCAGCTGAGTGCCATGCATCGCCACCTTCTCACGAAGTTCATCCTGATCGGCTGTGGTCTCCAGCAGACAAGAGGGCGATTACTACTGTTGCTTTGGCCACGACTACCAGTGCTATTCTGATGAATCCGGCGGTCGTTTGTGTATTCAACCTCCGCAGTGTTGTTAGTCTAGTCCATACTGTTACCGTCTTCCTGGCTATCTTCGGGCGAATGCTGCAGTAGGAAGCTTTTTGAAGGAACTCAAACTAAACTCGAGTTTAGACTTAAGGCCGTAGATGCCGCTTGCAATTGCAGCCATGCTGTTGCCCCTTCGCGATATCAACAGCAAGCTGCGGCATGGTTTCACCGTTCTCCGTGAGCAAAAGAGCTGTCCCTTAGCTGTCCTCGTTCTCCCCGAGCTGCAGCCAATCTTTCGGCATCTCTTCTTCTGCCTTAACCACGCCGTTTCCGCGCCTTAGACTCTGCAGCATCATGGTAGATTGGCAGTGGCAGTGTTGTTTGTTGTTCTGGAACTTTTTGAAAGCACCTCGTTGAGGGTGCTAGGCAATGAACCTTCAAGGTGGTTAACTGCAGACTTAGGTGTTCGAGGTGTCCTCGCTGATTAGCTCTTCAGCAAGGAGGGCTAGGCTTGGCAGCAGCGTACTGGCTGAAATCCTGTCTTCGAGAGTCCTCCCAAGGCCATGCTTGTGGCTGTCAGTTGGATGGCCTTGATTTCTCTTGACGGCCTGGATACCACTTGCCGGAGTGTGGGGCCAGAGCGGGACGGGCGAAGCGCAGACCCGACAATCCCGTATACAAAAATACGAGACCACTTCACGCCCCTTCCTGTGCCTCCTCTCCCTCTCCCCGGCTCCCCTCCCTCCGCTCTGAACCTGCTGATGGGGCCCTGATGTTCAGACTGCTCTTCCGAAGCGTTTGCAATAACAGAATCCCAGCGGCGTGTCCATGTGGTGCAGAGGGTTCACCTGCCAGCAGAAGTCTGCGTAAACCAAACCGGGCCCCATCGTTTCAATACTCCCGACTGAAATGTGAACTTGACGCCGGCTGTTAGGAGAAATGAACAATCCCACAGCTTCTAGAGCACACACTTTCACTGCTAGAAGACAAAACCCTACCGCCTCGCCTGAGCTGCTTTGCAGGATCTTGGATTATTTCGGCTGCAGGGGCATGTGGGGGATTTCCGGACAGCAGTGTGCTTGGCAACTGCTATGGTAACCCTAAACCCTAAACCGTGGGTACATATCACTTCGCTTCTACACCTGTCCTGTGCCGCCTCATTGGGCACATAGGTTCTTATGGAGCTGCTCCCTTCGCACATGGACGGCTACACCATGCATCGCCCACCATGAATCCGGGCCTCAATTGGGGCTTCTGGGGAAAAGATCTAGGCTTTCAAGCAAAGCATGCTGCAGGCACTCTGGTCGAGAAGATCGTGTTCCCCTGGCCTCGCAGTTCCACTTGACTTCTATGTGTCGCCACACCGGCAGCTTCTTGACCAGGAAGTACCTGCGCCCATTGGGGGAGCCGGGGCTCCAATGACATGACTTTGCGCCATGTTTGGCCGTGTGTCATAAGGAGCCATCATATCAGGTCCATTCAGGTCCTTACCAGGGGCATGAAAGCCCTCTATCCGAACCCTAAAGCCCAATCCATAAGCCGTGATCCTAATCCCTAAACCCTTATGAACTAAGCTCCGCGCTGCTCCGGCAAGTAGGACTGGTCACGCTCCTTTAGCTCGCCGACCTGGCTGGAGATGGGCTGAGGCTGAGCCATAATGGGAGTTTCCGGTACCTTTAAATGGATCCTTGAAGGGTTCCTTAAAGGGACCTATAAGAGTTCTATAAAGGGTTTACGCTCTCGCAACTCGGACAAGCCAGAAGGGTTTAGAGTTTCCGTTAAAATTAAGGGGTACCTTATTTTGGGGTCCCTATAAGAAGGACCCTACTATTTAGGGTACTATATTAGGGTCCCCTATTTTCAGAAACTCCCATAATCTCGGAGGCCTGAAAAGGTGAAATGAATCCCCTTGGGATTGCCCCACCTACCTTCATCCTACGTGTTGAGGCCCCAGATAATCGGCCAAAATACAATACCGTACTATTTAGGGTTTAGGATTTAAGGGACACTATCACATTCTGCTATACCACACCATAGTTCATGTACGCAAAACAAACGTTTAGGGTATATGTGTGTATATGTATATATACACACATCCAGTCTCTGCTATACAAAAATAGACCATCATGACATGAAATACGCTGCAACAAAGCTTCGTCCACCGCGGCTTGGCAGGCTCTGGAGAGGATCTGAATCGGGGCTGTTAAGTAACCAGGGGGAAAAAGGTATAAACTTTCATTTCATAATGGTTCCTTTAAGAAAAAGCATTAAAGTATGGTACTCCAAATCCCAGGAATTGTCCAACTCACAGAATGACGGCTGACTGATTACGCGCAGCAAGACATCCTGGAGCTGTTTTGTCTGCTGACTATGACACCCGAGCTCCCCAGACCTTCCAAAACCCCTTAAGGAATTTACCTTAATTCATATTGTTGATCCTGTTTGAATTTAAGGTAGTAATAATTACCTATACTATTTGAGTGTTCTTTAATCCAAATATAATATTCCTTAATGAAGGGATTTTGGGAGGTCTGGGTCCACCCCTAAACCCATCTTTTCGCTGTCTTTTTGTTACCTTTGGTTAGTAGGGAATGGAGGAATGGGGTACAATTATAGCTACTATTACTACCATTCTTCCATTCCCTACTAACCCAAGGTAGGTTTTCCGACGCAGAGTTGGGAGCTTTAGTCGGCGGCTTCGCAGGGCCTCTCCTCCCGTGCTGTTAGGGTTTTGGGGTTTTAGGGTTTAGGGCTTTAGGGTTTTCGGGTTTAGGGTTTTGGGGTTTTAGGGTTTTAGGGTTTAAGGGTTTAGGGGTTTAAGGGTTAGGGGTTTAGGGGATTAGGGTTTTGGGATTTAGGGTTTTGGGGTTTTAGGGTTAAGGTTTAGGGTTGTTGTGGATTTAGGCGCTCTCATCGCCATAATCCCTTTTCTCTAAACCCTTTTTGCATCTAGGCCTCTTCGAACTGCGGGTACCCTTAAAGCCTTAAACACTATACCGGTTTAGGGCTTTTAGGGCCTAGGGTCTCTACTATGAGGTTGTGGTTACGGCCCGATGCATGTTGACTGCTGCATCAGTGTGTCCGACAGACCGGCAAAACTTCTTCCAACATTTCGGTGGCAAAAGCGCCCACATAGTAATATAGGGGACCTTACTGTAATAATTAGAATAGGGTTTTGGGGCCCACTAGACTATCATTACAATAAGGAGCCCCCAAAATAGTTTTGATCACTATTTAGGAATAGGACTTGACTTCAACTAACAACCCCTCCTAACAAGTCCTACTTGTGTAGGGAGCTGTGTGGGCCCCGCTTGGCCGTGCGGATCCATTCGAAGAGGTTTGGAGCAACATTCAAAAGGAAGCTCGTCCAAGTCTCACATGCCTTTCCGCCTTCCAGATCCCGCAAGCATGCTGAAAATAACGGTCCAATGTGCAGTCAAACGTACATTCCTGTAGTAGGGCCCCAAACAGCACATAAGCAAAAATAAGGATAGGGATATCCCATATAAAGCCCCTTAAATGAAGCCCAATAAGGTAGCGATATCCCTATAACATGCTTACGGCCCTAAACCCCAAACCCTAAACCCTCTGCTTCCGTCCCTTTTTTGGTCCCCAATGTAGGAGTGTACTTGACTAGACTGCAGTACCGAGCTAGGAGCTCTGAAGCTGCGTGGTGGCGGTCATCGGCTACGTACGATACTAAGGTTTCTATAAGGGTTCCTTAAAGGGCTCTTTAAAGGGATGTATAGGGTTTAGGGTTTAGGGTATGCTTGGAGGCCCATGGGACTTAGTAAGTAAGGTTATAAGTAGCTTAATTGGGGGGTATAAGTAATTGTAAGTATAGTCACCTTATTTATAACCCTACTTACTAAGTCCCCTGATCCTCCAAGGAGTGCTGAACTAGAATCAACTGCAGGAGGCGAGTTTTTGCGCTCTGGCTCGGGGGCAGCCGGGCACAAGTGTGGCGAATTAGCGGCTCAGTCATCGTTGGCTGTGTTCTCACTATATGGGAGTTTCCGAAAAGTAGGGGTACCTTATTTGGGGTCCTCATAATAGGGATCCTATTATTTAGGCTACTATATTAGAGTCCCCTGTTTTCGGAAACTCACATATTCACTATATTTCACGAACGGCTCCAGCCACAAAGGATCACGCGCTAGGCCAAACCTGGTGCTCTCGACTAGATTCCCCAACTTTTGTAGATTCTAGGTCGTGCCCCGCAAGTGCAATTACTGAACGTTACGGGGATCGTCCGCACTTGCCAGGCATAAAATGCTCAGGCCGATCAACTCTTCAAGCAGGTGCTCCAGTCAGGTGCTCCTTGCGGAGGCTTCGAGCCATGCTTAGCGGCTTAGCTGCACTTGTAACTGCAATCCCTGTTTCACTATACTCTACACCCTTATTTTGCACGGGCTGAGGTGCCAGCACCTATGCAACCCTCATCCCCTCTGAAGGCAAGAGCTCCCTGAACCCTAAACCGTATACTCGAATACACCCCTCCGAAACCCCCTTGAAGGCTGCTTCATGTTTATTTACATCAGGTCAGCACTTGCCGAAGTGATCGTGTTCTCTGCTACGAAACAGAGCCGAAGAGCATCCTCAGAAGGCCACAGGGATTTGCTAATGTAGGGGCCTTAATAGTTAGAATAGGGTTTGGGGTATATTATGCTATAATTATAACAAGGAACCCACCCAAATAGTATTGGTAATGATTTTAGGCCTCTATAGTATCTGTATCAATGTTTGTCTTCCATGCGCTGGGCCTTTGCCTTAAATTCGCCTCCACGGCATGCCAGACTTCTCCAAACTACTTTGCTTTCGGACTACTTCCCTGTTGTCCTCTGCGGTCAGGGGCATCCGATCGACTCCTTGGTGACCGCGCTTCCTTGCCTCCGGCAGGGCTGCTGCAAGGTGCGGTGGCTTCACTAGGACGTTCCTTTTCCGATCGCATAATATGCAAAACTTTCTCACAGATCTATAAATATAAATATAAATATACATATATATATATAAACGAACATACCAGAAGATACTCTCTGGTCATTCGGGACATCACAACTTTACTTCCGCATGCTCGCGGCAGCCCAAATAGGGCTTAAGGGTCTAGGGCAACAAGTGCACACATCTCGTGCCGAACCCAGCGACATGCACTCAGGGCACTTGGACTGGAAGCACTAATATCTGCAAGAACAACAATCCCCAAAAGCCCAAATGCCAAAATGTGGAACCACCTCTGACGACAAGGAACTTAGGGTGAGATACCCTAGCCCCAAAAAAGCTAACCGTTTGAATTATAGTAGGGTTATATCCGCCCAAAAAAAGTTAAAGGTTACCTACTCAACCCCTCAGAGAACCATGAACGTCCCTGAACCGTACTATTCGCTAAGTGACACGTCTGGCCGGCTGCAGAGCTGGTCCAGGACCTCCGAACGAACTAGGGCTTAGGGCCTAGGGTTTGGGGTTAACGCGTCCTCCAAAAGATCTTGGGGCCAACGGACTCTGTGGTCTAGGCGTTTAGGTCTGGACCGTGGTCTACTGCTTCTGACCAACAGTGGCCTGATTTAACTGTGCAAACGTCGAAACGACAGGAGATAGTTGGGAGAAGGCCAGGCCAATACCAGTTGGTATGCCAAAGGCAGGCTGCCTTTGGTGGGATCATCGCATCGGTGAGCACTGCGTCCTGCAGGACCCGCACCCGTCACAGGAAAGCCGGAGCCCTCTGAGGGCTTTTCAGAGAAAGGCGAGCACTGCCAAAACCTTCATGCAGGAGCAATGTCTGCGCTGGTGACTAAACTACTGTGGATACAGTGCATCCGGCCTCTTCATACAGGCAGAATGCAACTTGCAACTGCGTATGCCGCACTGCAAGCCTTCCTTCATGTAAGTGCATGGACCAAGTTACTAAGTAGGTGATCCTTCATCGACTCAGCCGAGAAAAGACCCAAGAATCAATTTGCGGGGGCGTTCCGCTTCGTCACCTGCACGATCCCAGCAATTTTCTGAAGAACTCAGAATCTCCAAAAACGTGAACCCTAAACCCTAAACCCACCACACCTTCAGGCTCTTGACCTTCAGGATGGATTCGCTGAAGTAAGCACCTTCAAGGTTTGCCTTGGTCGGAAGCAAAAGGGCTCCGATCCCCATGACCTCGGAAAATCTTGCCTCGCGGGTTTGGAGCATTCTGCTGTAACTGTAACTGTAGTAAAGCGTCCATGACTAGGAACGCGTCCATGATCAGGGTTTAGGGTTTATGCTGCGGCTTAAGGCTGCGAGCAAAACAGTTTAGGTCTCATGCCCAAACCAATCCATGTTTCCATGCTGCTGTCCTTGGCCTTTTGGCAGCCAGCAGGTAATTACACAGGTGTCGGTCCCACTGCTATCTGTTGGATTTCTCTCCCTAAACCCTAAACCCTCCACCCAGAAGGAGCCCCGAAGTGTGGACAGGGAGCTCCCTCGAGGATCACGTCGTCGAGGTTCGCCATCTCCAGGCCGGCACCCGTCATGTCTGCCTGCTGAGCGCACTTTTTTGGGGGTTCCTTATTATAAGTAATTATGGTATAATACACCCCAAAACCCTATTCTAATTACTATGGCCCTTATATCAGAAGCTCTTATTCTGATCTCTTAGCTGCAGCTTCCGAAACGTATGACTTGCAGCTTCGCCATGCGAAGGCCCTACCCCCCTTCGCAAACTCTCGGCCGCCACATCCAAAGACATGAAGGATCTTGTAGAATCTGAAGCTGGCTTTAGCTAGGCTTTGTCCTACTTATGTTCTGCTGCCACGTCTATGTCGATGTGGTGCCCTGCAGCGGCCTTGGTGAAGTCAGAGCCTCCCAAATCCGCCTCTCAAGCACATGCGATTGAATAATGCAAAGTCTGTTGCTGCCTGCTGGTCGCAGGGGTGTCATTCAGGGAACTCTGCGAGTATGGAGACTATGGGAAGAGCGCTGCCCACAAATGTTGAGGTCTCTATTCGACTGGAAAGCCTAAACCCTAAACCCTAACCCCCAAAACAAGGACATCGTGGCCGCAACTTTGGGCTTTCCCCGAGGCTGGGCCTAAGCCTCCCCCCTAGCCTTGTAGAAGCGGCAGCCCCGGTAGGTTCCAGAGCTAAAGTCCTCCGCTGAGACGCTGCATGAATTTCAAAGGTAAGGAATCATAAACACAACGGTCGTAATGTACATCATCACCATCTTCTGCTTCATCATCAAGATCATGACCATGATCAGATGATGATCAGCATCATCAAGATCATGTCTAAATCATACCTGTCATACCATCGGTGGGGAACGAGCAATTGGGAGGCCTTGTGATTGTGGTGTTTTGGGCGACAATCACAAATTCCAGAAAGCTCCGTTGCTTGAATATTCATGGCTTCAACTCTGCTTCTTCAGTAAAGCTGTTGCTGAAGCGACCCTCACGCAAACCCAAGCCCTGAATGCGAGATTGCAGGTGGTCCAGAAAGTTGGCAACGCAGCCTGAGAAGTCCTTTTTGTCGTACTTCCCGCCTGCCGTCTTCAGCGACAGAGATTCCAGTATGCAAACACCCCCTCCCCCGACAAAAGGTTCAAAGGTGATGGATATCCTGGACTACTGACTTCGCTTCTGCATCAGCACGTGTCCTTCAATGGCGAGAAAGCGATACAGGGCCAAATCAAGGAGAGACAGCAAGACTCGCGACTTTCCATGGCAGTGTTGTTACACTGTCAGCCTGCAAGCAAGAGCCTAAAAGCATGCCCGGGCCTTTGAGATTCTGCGTCAAAGTGGTACTCGCAAAGTCCTGGCTTGAGGCTTCCAATTAAGTTTATTTTGTTTTTCGTCGGCCCTTTTCCGCTCCGCCAAATAGAACAGAGGGTTTGGGGTTTAGGGTTTTCCGACTGATTCCTAGGCAACGCTTCTATCCGAGGCCCTTCGGGGATAGAACCCTTAAGTTTGCAAAAAGCCTTTCAGGTTGTGACGCCTACATAGAACGTTGAGATTACTGTCACAGCACCTTTGATTATAGGACCCCAACTTATGGAACCCGAGGCCCTTAGGCGCGGGTCCTTGTCAGAGATTTAATTTAAGATACCATAATAAGGAAACCATATTATTTACTATAGATCACTATTCTGGTATCTTAAATTAAGCACCGCAAATATTATACTATAATATTGAAATAAGGAACCCCCAAAATAGTATATGTAATTATTAAGGCCCCTATATTACCCTTTTGCAGCTGGGCTCTTAGTGAAACCCTTAAACCCTCAGGGCCTTGCCACCCCCAGAGATGGCTTCAGCAGCTTGCGGGGCCCAGGGCGCCGCCGCGGCCGCGAGGATGGCTGGAAAGGTCGCGTTTCGGGTTTCCAGCAGGTTCCGTTTAGGGTTTGGGATCTCGTAACAGTTGGTTCATAAGAGTGATCATGATAGCAAGATTATCAATTATAAATTATAAATGATAAAAGTAAACATAGTAACATCAAGGGTAGTAAAAGTGTTGCTAAAGATGGCTGGTGATAATGGTACAAATCATAATAGTCTTGAAGCAGACAGATAATACATTAGCAACATGTCTTCGGTGAGAATGTGGTGTCCCAAACAAACGTTTCCTTCCCGAGAAAAGTCATTGCCGCTTCCAAACTATTGATGGTAGTCACCATCATCGCAAACATGTGAATACTAATACTAGTTACTAGTAGTCGCAAGGTTAACTTGCAATTCCTGGGAGGGTCGGGGGAAGGATTCAGAAAGCATGCAGTTAGAGTGATGATTCGTGCTTGAAGCTGCAACTACAAGGACAATCTTCTTGGGCATTGGCCCGTGGTGTCGCCGGTAATCAGGGTCCTTCCGAATCACAAATGAAAAGCTCTACGCCTAATGCAAGCGATGGAATGAATGTGACATATTTTCCTGGAGACTATATAGGTGTAGGGACTACAAGGGAACACATTCCCAACTATCTAGAACCCTATATAGATTAGGGCGCAGATTACTCTGCTGTGGACATCACCAACCCCGAGGACAGGGACTAACCCAAAAGCCTCAACACCCTAGCAGTAACATCTAGACACCCCAAATCTACTCTACCCCAAACCCCTAAAGCCTGGATCAAAAGACGGTGCGACCCTCAACTGCAACCCTGCAACCCATTAATAACTCCAAGAGTCTTAAATCTCAAGCCCTACTGCCTCAAGCTCTATAACTATGATCCTCCTAATCTAGAAGATATTGTACCCGTTCTAGGGTCGGTCCTGCAACCCCTCAGCCCCACCAGTGTCAGGAGCAAACCCTAAGCTCCAGAATCCCTGTAGTACAGGAATATTCTAGTAGTCTTTTATCGAACCCCTAAGCCCTTATAGCACCCTTAACAGTACCCTTGTAATGCCCAAGAGTGTCACCCTTTAGGCACTGCCTCGGCGGGGAAGGGCGAAGCCGGGTGACCCGAAATAAATAGCCAAGGGCCCCAGGAGTGTCAACAGAAGACACCTCCGGGACTTTTCTTTTTGCGTGTTGAGCTGTTGCTAAACTTTGTTGATACCTGATGCCGATTTCTTCATACTTTGTTGCGCAAAAGTTATTGAAAGTTGAATACGGAAGCCTATCTGTTGTTTCTGAAGTTTAAAGATGTAACTGAGACTGTTTGCATATTTCTCGAACAGGGTTGTTAGGGCTCGAGCACCTTGAGGGCGGCCTCAGCAAGGTTAAAACGGTTGGGCGGCTCAGCTACTAAGCTTTACTGACGGGGTGTAGGAAGTTTTGCCTAAATTCTGCTAAAACCTTTGCTATGGTTCAGTGTTTTAAGGCCTCAGGGATAATTGCATTTTTTTGCAGTGGTTCAGGCGCCTTGAGGGTTCAGTTTCTCTACAGTGTAGGGCTTTCCAGGGATCTTCTAAGTGGGTCAGAAAAGAATCTACCAGGGATTCCACGACCTGCTGATTTAGTGTTTGTGGCTGATAGAACCTGATAGAAGCAGTGGTCAGCAGCCATGAGCATCATGGCATTCATAATACCATCATTGCAGCAAAGCAGCATGTTAAACGCTCACAACAAGCGCGAATAACGGTAACCTTTGCAAATGCAAAACTTCGTGTAGGACTGGCAGTCGTTTGTTTAGACTGCTGCACCGGGCATCCTCACACCAGAGCTTCCCCTACAAAGCCTCCTACCGTCTACTGAGCACGTGAAGCCATGATATGCCATACTTAGATCAACTTTCAAAGGAGCTCCAGTGATGCTACTGCGGCTACTACGGCTATCGTTCTCTGTATACCGTTGCCTTTCCGCACCAGTTTTCCACTGTGTTACCCATTGTTGCTGTTTGTGCTAGGGTTTTCATTTTCATGCTGGCAAGATTACTGCAGTCATCGAGGTCACGATACTTCGCAGCAGTTGCATGCGCAAACCCAAAACAGCCTAATAAACCGCTGATCCCCAGACCCTAGGCCCTAGGCATGAATAATAGTGTTATTTTTGAACTAATAGCTTTAATAGTATTAATAATAATATTAATGGTATTAATAGCTTTAAATAGTATTAATAATAATATTAATGGTATAATAGCTTTAAATAGTATTAATAATAATATTAATGGTATTAATAGCTTTAAATAGTATTGATAATAATAATGGTAGCTTTAAATAGTATTAATAATAATATTAATGGTAGTAATAGCCCTCGGCCTCCTTCGCTGATGCTTGGCTTGGCCGGTCATCGGCACTCCGTGGCTCACGGCAGCGGCAGTTGCTCTGAGCCGCAGCGCTCCCGGTGTTTTCCGTCTCACAGAGGGCTTAGGTTTTCTTCTGTTTTTGCGGCTTCTTTTCCTCCCTGCAGCAGCGTTCAGGGTTTCTTTCGAGGTTTCGTGGTTAGGCTTCGACACGCACACTCGCAAAGCAGGCACGGATCCAGGCGATAAGCCAGACGACTTTAGGTTCGCAGGTTAGTCGAGAACTACTTCTTAGCTACTACTGATTGTGTAACCGTCTTGAGAAGTAGACATTCCAGGGACTATTGCTATTCTTTTAGTTCGCGTGAATGCCAGAACCAATGTCATCACACCCTGGCTCCTCCGTGCCAGGTGTGTGTAAGGAGAGACCTTTTGTTGGTTGTTCCTTGGCTTGGTTGCTTCCTTGATGGTTGAGCACATGAGTTGTTAAGTGCTGCCTCAAGTTTTCTGCTGTAGGCTCCACTTTCGCACTCATGGCAGATGGTTGCCCTCGTGTTGAAACGAGGGGTTCATGTGGTGTCCTGTCCATTTGGGGGCTGCCGGCACCGTAACAAAGTTAGCTAGTTAGAACCAATGTCATCACTCCGCCTTACTGCCATCAACAGCAGTGTGAGTGTAATCCAGGGGAAGAAATCCTTAGTTAAGGGATGTTGGAGGCTCTAACCACTGGCTGGGTCTCTTCTCGGTCCGCAGCCTTCTGGTTTGAAAGATCTTTCAACAGAGTGTCCTGCTGATCTTGCGAGAACTGCCTCTACGAAAAACAACATCTTGCGCCTTAGCGTGCTGCTGGGAAAGCTGACGCAGCTTCCGGGGCCTTGTACCTGCAGACTGACTCATAATTCCGAACTGGCGCAGAGACTCTCCGACCTTTCGCAGGAGCTTGCCAAACAAAAGTCTGCTTCCCGGGCAGACGTGCGTGGTAGCTGCAGCCCTCGCCTTTGCCTCGCAGCTGCTGCACATCCAACTGCTTTGCAGTGGCTTTTTTGCGAGGGGCTTGCCGAGCCTCTCGCTCAGCGTCCCTTCGTTCTTCGTCCCACTCCTCCTCCTTGTCACGGTGCTCCCCTCCTCCGGCTCCTCCGCCCTCTACGGGGGGCGCAGGTCTCCTCGAAGAAGATTCGTATGGGAGAAGTGCCAGCCCCCGACGTACTGGGCAACCTCACCCCGTGGCGGAGCAGTCCCTCGGTCAGAAGCTCCTGCCTCTTCTTCGCCGCTCCTGGCGCCGGGCCAGCGAGGCCTCAGCCTCCGGCTTGGAGGCCCAAAGCTTTACTATTAGGATCCGCCTACCACTTCACTGCAGCGCCCCGCATACTCTGCATAGGTGGCCAAGCGCCAAGCGGAGGAAGGCATCGATGACGGTCCCGCAGGACTAGAAGGGAGGGACCGCCGTCAATTGCAGAGCCGGGTTTGGAGCTTGTCTGAACTTGATACCTCAAAAGTCAAAAGGTCTCTGCAAGAATCCGCTGTCAAGATCAATGTATACATGCTCTCAACCCCTGCCGGCCTTGGCGGTAGTTGATAAATGTGCAGACACCGGAGGCACAGACGGCAAATCGCCGATATCGTCGCTTTCGTGTGATTCTTCGTGAACATCCAGTGATTCTTTCTGATCGTCTTCTGGTGCTTCACCTGAGTGTGCTGAACTCTCCTTGGCCTTAGCATGCTCAACCTCTGCCGCCTCCAAACGATTCGCAAGATCCTCGCGAGGCTCCTGCTACTTCCTTCCTGTGCTCCGTCCACATCTCTGCCTCGGCAGACTCCGCAGCTGCAGCACTTTTTCTCGCTCTGCACAACCTGGAGCTCCTCGACCTTGCTGGACACCCCTGTTTCCGCCACCGCCACGCGATTGCACGGCTAATACAGGGGCCTGAATAATTACCAATACTATTTTGGGGTTCCTTATTATGACTATGGTATAATATACCCCAAAACCCTATTCTAATTTTTAAGGCCCCTATGTTACCGGCCCTCCTCCTAGGATCTTGGAGCTTCGTTTCGTGACGCCGCCGCTCGGAGCTCTCCTCCTCGAGCTTCTGCCTGCCTTGCCATCTCGAGTTTGAGTGGGCGGCCGCGGCCAAGGCCACCGTGGCGGTCAGCATGCGAGGGTTTGCCAGGTGGAAGTAGGGCTGGTGTTGGCATTAGTCGCTTACTGCACGGCTCTCCCGCTCCGCTCCACACGGTACTGGCTTTGCTCAGCTGAGAAGCTCGGTGTCTCGGTGGCTCCGGTCGCTTGGGCGAAGTGGAAGTTCTCGACCTCACCGAAGTCCCTGCTGCCTGGCCCCTGGCGATCGTCATCGACGCCTTCTCCGATGTCCTGAAGCTTCCCGAGGACTGCCTCGATCCGTAATCCGTATCTCTTTGGGCATGTCTTCCGAACCTGGGTCTGCTGTGGCCTCGACATAACCGGCAAAGGACATGTCCACTGCCGGCACAGAAGAGACAACTTCGAACTCTGGGCTCATGGTACGAGGTGGCTCATCGGATCCGATGACGATCTGTCCCGAGTCCTCCTATCAGCAGCATGATGGAAGCTCCCATCGTGTCCCTCGAAAGCAGTGGCAATGATGACCGATCCGCCGCGGTCAGCGATTCCAGGAAATCCCATATCTAGGTGAGGAGACTGGCTGCAAAATCGTAGTTCTCCTCGTTCGTGGGCGCGTTGGGAAGCTTGGGTTCAGGCGACACCTCCGGGGCATGCCAAGCCTTGTCAACCAAGGATTGCAGGCTGGCGTAACCCGTAAAGAAGCTCAAGCCTAGGGCGAGCCTGGCCACACGAGTGCGATGCAGCTTGTTTGGCCCACTCCAGCACCAGAGCTGGCACCAAAAGACGGCTGCATTCCGTAGGACTCATCAGGCTAGAAGGGAGCCAGAATCTACATCAGCGCTTGTGCATCCTCCTCGAATGCATCGTCTCTCGACGCACGTGCGCCTTCCACTTCCCTTTGCATCGCCTGCGTCGTGGCGGACCCAACTGTCGGCTGCTGGGCATGGTGGTCGTCCCTAAGGCGACCAAGGTCACCCATGGATCATGGGGGAGGACGAGGATGTGATCTCAGAATACCACTGGTGAGGCACCGCGAGACATGTCGCAGCGATGGGATCCTGAGGTGACCAAGGCCCCCTCCTCCTCAAATCTCGAATCACCTATGAGGGCGCTTCGCAGGCCAAAAGCAATGAAGAATCGCAGGCGGACGCTTCTGCGAAAGTGATTTCATCATCGCACATGTGGAATGGGAGCCCCGCAGCTTCGGCTGCCTCCCTCTCCGGCTCGCTAATCGAAACCCGTGTGGCTCGCCTCTATGGCTTTCATCTGCGGCGGAAAGGCTTGGCTCGTTCGCGCTGGCTCTTCTTCAATGCACCTTCGCCGACTTGGTGGGGGTTTGGTGGGGTTCCACGTGGCATCGATTGAGTGCCAACATCTCGCCAACTTCTTCCACGGTCAACCCGCATCGTCTTTGATCGACGTCGAGGTGGAAAAGCAACTGCATCACTGAGGCATCTCTTGACGATGCCCATGGCAGGAACCACTCTAAATGTACTTCTGCTGTGGTTCCCCAAAATCACTTGGGCCAAGTCACGGCGGCACAGGATGGCATGCTGACCGGAAGCCATCTGAAGCGCCCGTTTCCTGATAATGCACTTGGACTTAGGTCATCATGTCAAGGCTGGTGACGCAGAGTCAAACTCTAGCCTCCTTCAGCATCTCGTCCGTGAACCGCCTCTCCACGCATGTGAACGGAGGGCTTCAGATCCTTCCCCTGCTGGCTCGGGTTCGGGTGGTGTCACCTGCCTCAACAGCCGTAGGGCAGATAAGGCCGGTGCCTTTACCGAAGAGTGATCTAATAATAATACTATGTCAGAATGAACTATGACCGTAATACTAATTATTAAACTACACTAATACTAATGCTATATTATCTTGTAATCTGGTCCAAGTTCAGCATCGGGCAGTATAGCCGTCTGTTGTAGTTGGATAACGCAAGGCCACGTCTTCATATTTTGTCTTTCAACAACATATTAAAGTCGGTTCTGCAGAACATGCTTCTGAACTCATGGAAGTGTTCCTGGACAGTTCGATTGGTGACCTGCTGTTCGTGATTTGGCAGCAATTTCTCAGACAGTACCATGGGGTGCCGCTGAAGGCATTGGAGGCTCAGCATGTCCTCCTGCGTAGGCTGCCTACGGCTGCAGTAAGCAGCAGCGTGGCTAGTGATGACCGCGACTTTTGAGGCTTCAGGAAAACCTGAAAAGAGAGAAGGCAGTTCGAGAATCTTGCCAGCCTGCGTTGCTCCGCCGTGGGCAGGGTGTCGAGACCTTGGAATTGCATGGAGGTCGGACCGTAGGACTATTGTCTTCTTAAAGCAGTGCTGGCTGAGTGTCTTTATCAGAATTTTGATCTTTCGCAACCCTACAAAACTTGATGCCGGCATCCAGGAGCCTGCTGCAGCTGACCTTTCTGTTATTGCCGTTCGAAGGTGATCAATACTTTCGCATTCAATCCCTTCTGCAAGCAGGGATGGCCTTGGGATCGGAATGATGCAAGACTAATGCAGGACTGAACAGCACCTCTGCGGCAGCTTCCCGGGTGCCAAACGCATCAAGCCAGCGTTTATGCAGCCGTAGACGCCGTAGTCGCTGTTGTAGAAAGCCTGGGACATGCCCAGAGACTCCATAGCCCCTCATTTAAGGAATATACCTGAATAATAATAATAGGATTTTTAATATGATTTAAGGTACATTCCTTAACTAAGGGGTTATGGAGTGCAACGCAACCCGAAACTCTAATACAGGGGTCTTAATAAGCCCAAAATCCTATTCTAATTACCATCTATTAAGGCCCCTATGCTAAATCCTTATAATAGCCCTTATAGTAAACCTTATAGACCCCTTTAAAGAAGTTAAAGGGACTATTCTAGCTATTAAGGTCCGTATATTCACCGCTCAAGCCTCGGCCGGGATCTCCTGGCCATGCGCCGCTTGGTCACGGTTCCTTGAAGTGAGAGTTTCCGTTAAAACTAAGCGGTACCGCATTTTGGGTCCTGAAAATCCAGAAGGGTTTAGAGTTTCCGTTCAAATTAAGGGGTACCTCATTTTGGGTCCTGAAAATAAGGATCCTACTATTTAGGGTGCTATATTAGTAAGGGTTTTGGGGGTTTAGGGTGAGCTGTTGAATTCTCTGTGGCTTGGTCTGGCTTCGGAGCAGATACGAGCGAAAGTGAGATTGTCAGGACGACCGAAGCTCAAACAGCAGCAAGAGCAGTTCCGAGTTTCTGTTGGGGTAAGGCTTTCCACCTCAAAGGACTGTGGGAACATTAATTTTGCCTCGCAGCTCGAGGGTTTGCGCATAGTCTCAACCAAATAACTAAAGCATTGGAGCAAGCAAGACTACAAGATCGGGGCATTAGGAGCCCGTGCCAGTGGCCGTGGTACATGCCCGCCGGCGCAGTGACCTACCGGCGTACAGTGGCGATATGCGCTCACATGTAGTTCACCCAGAACATGAGCATGTCATGCCGGCAAGATGGAGAGAAATACTCACGTTCATGCAATAAACTATTCCAGATGTACAAAAAAAGATTAAGTCCACTCTCAGTCTTTGAAGAAACTCAAGCGAATCGCGCACCGGCGGCGGGGACGGGACGCTCGAAAGGGTAAGAGGCCGTGTGCTGCATGCTTGGAAAGCCGGACGGTTTGCGCTGATGACGTCTTGGAATTAGGTAAAGTTTCTGAACTTCTGGGTGCATTCCTGCACAGATTTGCGCTGATCATCTTGAGAGTTCGTGAAAGGTAATTCTTTCGATCCACTGGGGCCGGGGCTTCCGACGCAAGACTCGGTGGCCTCAGAGCCGTTTGAAGTCGAGTCACCAAGAAGATCACCCAGCCACTCACTCACCCACCCACACACTCAGTCACGTCCCTCGCTACACTCACTCCCTCACTCAGCCTTGGGGTCAGTCCATGGCCGAGGTATGCCATCCACGATCGAGCCGCCCACAGCACGACTTGGCTACACTTACCACGCAATAGGTGCTCAGTGCGCCTGGAACAGCTCTTTGGGCGAAGAGCGGATCTGAGCACCAAGTCGCGCTTTGGTTGTCAACTGTCCACGGTTCAGGGGCTGAAGGCTTCGAGGTTGTGCGGGTGAAGCGTGGTCCCTTGCAGGTTCACAGTCCACACTACGACGCAGATGTTAACCCAGGTGGAAGTGTTTGTGATTCTTATATGAACATGTCGTAGCAGACTCGCAGGTGGCCACCATCAGAAGGCTTGCTCCCGACAGCTTGCTGAATGCTTCCCAAACTTCGGCTACACGAGGCCAAAACTCAACAGCAGAGGAATCTCTCAAGTCTCACATCTTGACCTGTGTCCACAAACTTGCGCCACTTGTTAATCATCCGAAGCTTTGAAGCTCCCGGCAATGATGTCCAGGTCGAAGAAGATCAGCTTTCTGTAGGGGACCTCCGAGCAAACAAACGGCCGTGGCTTCATCAGTTCAACAAACGCACCCGCTCTCTCTGACTGTTGGTGACGTAAGAACCTAAATCCTAAGCCCTAGATTAGTTTCGTCTCTCCTGACTTCAGAGACGACCCTGTCGTGACTAGTGACAAGAGATGGTCATGGTTGATCCAAGCTGAAGTGTTGTCAGCAAGACGTCTGTTCAGGAGAATGACTCAACTTGCCCCAGCCTGTCACACTCCTCAGGCCCCGCTCGGGACAAAACATGACTCGACGCACTCGGCCTGGAAGGCTCGGAGCTTCGTGAAGACGTAGCGGTGCCGCCTGCCAGGTGCTGTGGGGATGCCCCGATGCACATGCCTGAAAGTACGGATAATGGTGAGCCCAAACCCACGATTCGTGCTTTTCTACGTGGTGGGTCCAACTGCGGCCCCCAGATTGGGGCGACGGCGACACGGAATGAATGCAGTGGCTTTATCCGTGGAAAAGAAGTGCACAAACCTTCCACTTCTCGCGGTTATTGCTGACTTCAGCGGGTTACTGTCTAGCCTCTCAAAGTGAACTGCGCTGACCATGCTCACATGGAACTGCGAGATTTCGAAATGCTTTCGGACATGGCCGAACGTGCACAAACAAAGAGGCTAGGGCTCCGGCTTCCGCCGCGTCTTGTCCTGGCAGGCAGTGCTCTTTCAGACGGAGCATATCTCACCCTTCTTCTTCTTCTGAAACTTATTAACATTACAAAATAATCACTGATTAAGAATGTGCTCAGCAGTAACCTGCAGCCCCAAAACGAGCAATCTCTTGCATGCCCATGAAAACGTATCATATGAAGTTCTATGACGCATCACAGCATCTCTTCAGGTTTCGGGGTACACTTCAGACCAGCCAAGGGCGACTCCAGCAGGAAAACCTCGGAAAGTCCACCGAGTTCCGCACCGCGGCTTCCTGGTCGACAAGATCGACTTCCGCCACCTTTGAGATCTTTGAGGTCGGGGGAGAGTGGCAGGATCCCTGATCTTTCTCGCAGCATCTGGTTGACCTCCATTGCACATGCCCGCCCCCCCACCCCCCTCCCCCACTCGGTCCGGCCCACTGGCCTGCCACACGGCGTCCAGGCACTTGCGGTCATCGCCTCGACACCGGCAGCAGCTAACAGCGAATCTTCTGGTGTTCTTGTCGTGCCGGGCTGCGCAAACAAATCTTACGGCACCGGCAACAAGTAATAGTACTTCCTTCAAGTCTTTCTTGTCATGTCGGGCCGCACCGCGATTTTTGGATGTTGCTCCTGCTGAATAATTATTGAGGGTCTTTATTAAACTAGGTAAGGTGCGTAATCAGAAACAGAAGCCTCGTGTTGCACAGTGAATAAACCCTCTGCAGTCCATTTCTGAAGCACCCCCAGAGGCTCACCAGGTGGCTTCCGACTCAAAGTGCTCCGACAAGAAGGCAGCAATAGATACATATGTAATCCCTTCCCCTAATACTAAAACGACCCCCCCGCCCTAATATAAAAACTGATTTCCGGGGGTTTGGTTTTTATATTAGGGGGGTTCTCGGGGCATCCGGGTACGGGTCGGATTGGCAGTAGTACTGAAGTACTGAGCCAAACAGNNGGGCATCCGGGTACGGGTCGGATTGGCAGTAGTACTGAAGTACTGAGCCAAACAGTCAGACAAACCCTAAAGCCCCTGAGCCCCAAGCCCTAAAGCTCTGGTCCTTTCGGACAGTGCAGCCTTGAGCCCTCAAACCCTAAGCCCTAAACCGTGAGCCCCAAACCTTGAGCCCGAAGCCCTGGAGCCCAAAGCCTTAAACCTTGAGCCCTAAAGCCTTAAGCCCTAAACCCCTAAACCCTGAAGCTCTGGTCTCTTCGGCTTGATTAGTACGGCTGTAGTCTTTGGCTCTATTAAAACACATACAAATCTAGGCCCCGCCTAATGTTGCCCCTTTTAAATTGAATGTGGGGCCCGAAACCGCGAAATCCCGGGGGCCGGGAGTTTTAATATTAGGGGGGGCTTTAATATTAGGGGGAAGGGATTAGAAGACAGAATCCGCAGAAAGCTTGGGTAAGCTGAGAAAAGCCAAAGAAAGAAAGCCAAGAGAATCCTAAAACCAAGTTAAAGAATGCTAACTATGCCCTACAACGATCTTGCCATCCGAGAACAGTCTGCCAAGGGCGAGGCACTGAAATTCCCTACGGCCTAAACCTTAATTCAGAAGCTTGAATAATTGGCCATGTTATTCCTCAGGGTTCCATCCTATAGTGATCCCCAAAACCCTATTCTAATTATTAAGGCCCCTAATATAGAACCCTATCACAGATCCCTTATAGACCCCGTTAAGGATCCCTTCTATTCTCTTTATTAAGGCCCCTAGGGCCTTTGAGCCCCAGGCCCCAGTAAAGCCCGAGCTTGGGCTTTAGATTGGAGTTTAGGATAAGAGATAGGGCTCATGCAATTTTTTTTCAGAATAGGGTTTAGGGTTTAGGGTGTTGTGAGAATGCTAATGTAACCCACAGAGGCTAACACATGCTTAAATCATGCTTTCACATACTCTGTCAGCTCGACAACCCCATTCTGGGTTCTGAAGCACGCACTGCACGGGCAGAGCTAATGAGCTTGTGTGTGTGTTTCAGGGTTTCTCCGTGTTTTGTAGCTCCTAGAATGGTGCTCTTGCCGCAAAGAGGCACGCTTGGAAGAGCCTAATGGTGAGAAGTCGTCGACATTACTGGTATCTGTGGGTTATGCTGCTCGCAGGATTTGTGGCACTCCGGAGGCTTTTTGGACGCGAACTTTCATGGAGGTTCAGTAGGATGCGTTGAGTACTGAGTACTGCACAATTTGCCCTGCACTTCATGAGCAGTGGTTGGGCGTGAGAGCCCTGAATCACTCAAGACACTTTACTCGGTACTGCAACATAGCTACAGGGATGCGCAGATGATGTATGTGTGTCGGCCGCAAAAACACTTACCTCAATTCTGTATGAATTGTAACATCGAATATAGTATCACAAAAAAGTCACACACTGTCTCACGGCAATACACAATAAAGCACTGCCGCGACACGAGGTGCAACTTCATATAAAATCAAGTAGCACAGCCAGTACTTTCACTACATTGTGGTTTCACTCAATAAGCACGCTAAATGGAACTAGATGCCGTGCAGCATCATGACCGACCGCTGCGGTTTATTCATGGCCGCGCTCAAACCTCTTTGTCCGTGCGTTTGGACCGAGGTTGGCAGCCGGCAGGCGTGCACAGCCTGACATCCAGAGTTGTTTCGAGTGGCCTGAACAGCCTTTGCGCTTCTATGTCAGTCACGAGACTCTGTAACTGCACGTTTCTGCCATCTCACAGTGCTTAAATCGCTGGACATATATATATATACGCATACGTATACACATACGCATGCATGTACATATACATATACATATTCATAAATATATATATATATATATATATATATATATATAGGTAGATACACACCTGGAAGGATGTCCAAGATGTCTGCTGGCTGCCAGTCTCGGTGCACCACGTTTCCATTCCTTGCCAGACCGACATCAATATTCTGGCATGTCGCATGCAAAAAAAGGTGGCAGGTCATGGAACTCCACCGCACTTGCCGTTGCAGAGCCCATGCTGCATTCCTGCCTTCCTTCTCAGCATAGTTCAGGTCGCCGCGGAAGCCCACGTACATTTTGCATGAAAATGATCAACTCCGAGCTGAAAGCCGTAATTCTGTCCGCAACTGGCTCCGGAGCAATGCGAATTAAGTCATAAGCCATATTAATACTTAGAATAAGGTTTTGGAGCATACTTGTAGGAGGGAACCGAAGTATCCCCTTTCTGATTAGTAAGGCACATACATGACATCCTACATCACGACTCAGCTTGAAGGTTTTGGGATTGTTAGTGTTATCGTTCAGGGGGATGAAGTACTCGCTGTGGCTCCTGGGGTTGCATCCTACACCTCAAAACCCTATAATACCCTGATACAGTACCCTTAAAGTAGCCCTTGACGGAACCCCTGTTCTAATTACAGTTGTAAGGGCCCTATACTATACGTACCTCTTCAAGTAAGCCTTATGCTCTAAATCCTGAACCCAACAGAACCCCATAAATCCCCATGGTGGGCGGAGTAGTAGACCCCAAACCCTAAACCCTTATAGTTACCCTTATGGTGACCACTATCAGGAGCCCGGGGGGCCTTCACGGATACCCCACGAAGCTTCATAAAAGCTCTTTCGAGCCCTGTGGGGGCCCTTCCTAGGGCTTGGGGCTTGGGGTGTCGTAAACCTCTTATACCTTCGCGACCCTGTAAATCCTGAGCCCTGTAAACCCGTACACTTGGGGGTTCCTGGGCAGTGATAAGCGGGGTTATAAGTCCCCTAGAAGGGCTTATAAGTATAGTTACCCTACGTATAACCCCACGTATTACTACCCCTGAACCTCCAAGCAGAGCCCTTACCAAGAGAGGCGCTGGCCGAAAGCTGGCATCCAGCGCATCAAGAATTGGAAGTTACCCGAGGCATCCTCCCAAAATTTTGGGGCTTTTTGGGCTTCGGGTTTAACGGGGGTTTGGGGGGTTTAGGATGGCTCAGGGTTTAGGGTGGCTTTAGGGTTTACGGTGGCTCAGGGTTTCGGGCGGCTTAGGGTTGAGTTTCTTAGGGTTTAGGGCGGTTTTAGAGGTTGGGAGTTTAGGTTTGGTGGGGAGGCTGGGTCTCGAACCCGTGTTAAATACCTATTGGGCCAAATAGTCTTTCGATTTGACCTTTGAGGTCCGGATGCATTACCCTGTCTCCGCAACGCCGCGAAAGTTGCCTAAACTTTAATTTTAAATTTTGCACCTTGCAGATTATCACGTTGTAAACTTTGTGAGTAAACTTACGTGGACTGTGTCTTTTCAGAGTCAATTCGATTTGTATTCAACTTAGGAAGACTTGATGTGTTTCATGGTTGCACTGCAAGCTTTGCAGTTTGACTGCAAAGATTGCGTTCAATACCAGCACGTGCAATTTCTGTGCGATCTTCAAACAAGAGCAGCCCAACTTGCTGATCTTGTGGATCCTGCTTCTGTTTTAGAAGCTTTTCATTTCAACTTCGAGTTCTTGTTGCTGTTTCTCCCCGAAGAGCGAACACGAGACCCTGTGTTTCCATTCGAAGCACCACCAAGAGCAGAAGCATGCAGTGTTTCCCTGTAGCTTGCAAGGCTGACGATGGTTGCATGAATGTAAAGTCATGCCGATGCTGCTGCTACTGCTCGTGATGAAGCCACTGGTGATGAGCACATTGAGCACGATGAGATGAGAATGCTGGTGCTGCTGCTAGGGAGTATAGTGCTACCCGGTTTTCTCGGCCTTTCACTCTTCTTGCTTTAACCACTGCGTCTGCCAGAAGCACGACGTTCATTCCGGCCTCGTGTTCTGCTGACTGCATGAAACGGTTAGCGAAGCGATGACCTCGATATGATGACACAAACGGCAGTGATCGTGGTCGTGACCCCCAGTAGAAGCAACTTCGTAACCTGGCTTGCTCCCAGCACTTCTGTAGCCAAATTCACAAGTGCGCCTCTTTCAATACCACGGAAGTTGATGCTGCTGACAGTCGTAGCTTATCGTAGCCGTAGCAGCTGCGATCGTAGTAGGCTAGGAGCAGGATCAGTTTGGTCGCAGTTGTGTTTGTCGGTGTTAGCAGTTTGCAGGTTGCATATTTATTTCGACGCCAGTATGGTACCATTGTCATGACCCCTCTTTACTATCGTTTCTTTGCGTGTTGCCGTGAGTGATCTTGCAAAACCATGCAGCCAGTGCTACTTCAACCAATACTGCAACTGCTGCAACAGGTTGCTGCCAATAGAACCATGATGCTCGTGATGCTGAGCCCGATGATTCATAACGTGGCCCTGTTGCTGGTCAGAGTTACTATTACGGTTTGTACAGCCGAGTACTACCCCTTCAATGATCCCCAGGCGACATATTGCCATTGAAGCCTCAAGTCCAACCCACTGCCAGAGAACCAGCCCAAAAGCCTTGCGCTGAACAGCATCACTGCCAACAACGGTAGCAACAACAGAAGAATTCTCAATGATGTTGACCACTATTGAGAAAACACTGTGTTCAGGGTTAAGACCATATTTAGCGGGCTTGAGGCCACAGGTAATCTTTAAGCAGGTGGAGCCAGCCTTCGACCTGTTCGCATGTGACGACCCAAAGCCTCAGCCACAGTAGAATGTGGCAAGTGGGCTTCGGATCCAAATACTTTTTCGTAGATATTTGGATAAGGGGTTGAAGAGCAATAGGGTTTAGATGGCTCCATTTCGGGCTCTCAAGACTGAATGTAGGTTCTCGATGGTGTGACCAGTTACACATAGCAGAACTGCAGAGGCTTTAGTCTGGCTTTTGCGTTTATTAAGCGATTCTCATGACTGAGTCCCTTTTCAGAATTGCGCGATGTGGGGGGCAACATGTTAAACAGGCTTCCCAATGCATGACCTTACATGACTCAGGCGTCACTCTGTCAGATACGCCAGATACACCGTGTTGAAGCATGTCTCACGTTGCATGACAGACGGCACGGGGACTGGAGCATCTACCTACTGAGCGGACTTTCCCTCACCTTTAGACTTCGGCCGGGAAGCCAGGTTGTTGGTATTTCGGCGGTTGGGGTATGTTGGGCGGGATGAGGCATCTTGAGTACAAAGGAATGTTTATGACCTTCCCATCTGAATTGCATCTGCGCACTTGAACAAGACCGGCTGTGAAAGGGTTGAGGATTTAGGGGCTGATTGAAGAGTACAGCCGATGATCCTAAACCCCGGCCAAACTCCGAACCCCGAAACTACTAAACTCCTAACCCCAAACCCTGATCTTAACAGCGGGCAAGAGCACAGTCTTTCCTGGAGTGCAGACATACGAAAGACTTCACCCCTGAATGCCATCCCCCTCCGGTCTAGATCAGATTATTTTCCGCCGTGAGTTTCTTTGACGGCGAGAAAGCCCTCCGCCACGAAGGCTGGTCGCAGACGCACTGAGCGAGGTGGTGCCATGGAAGCGGAAGAGATTCCATCATGCGTGGTCCCCCAGAAAGACATGAGCCTGCTAAGTTTCGGAGGGTGGGTTGTGAAGAAACCATTCAATCCGTTCATGGTTAATGCCGTTCAGCTGCTCACGACGATGACGACGGTGAGGGACTCATAGGTCAGGGGAGCATCGTGGGAATCCGGGGAGTGACTGCCGTTCTGTTGGTTGGGGACGGGCCCGACGACTGTTGATTGCTTTCAATGTTGCATGCGAAGCGGACCTTCATAGGAAGCCACATGCAAGGCCAGTCCCTTGTTCGGAGCCGAACACTTGCATAGCTTGAAGTCCTTCGAACTTCGGTGCCTGTCGAAGCCAAGTGACTTGCAATTTGTTGAACTGGACATGTCGGTTAAACTATAGGGCCGAAACGACAGGAACTTCCTGTACCTGCACCTTCCTAGGAGTGGCTCCATAGAGCCTGCGTGCACCTCCGCGCGGGAACCCAGTGGACATCTTACTGTGTGCTCAGGGTTTTTTCTAGGACTTTTCTCATTGTGATCGGGTCCTTGCAGTGACATTCTAGTGCCTTCGAGTACAGCCTGAGACTCCCGGCTGCTTTACCACATCCTTAGGGTTCAGGGCCCAGGATTTATGCCTTAGATTATCCGGAAGACTCGTGAAGTAGTTCACAAGCAGTGAGAGGATCTTGAAATTCGGAAACGTGCAGAGTTTCCAGAGAGTTTAGACTGCATGATGCCGTACTGTGTACTACCCACCGCCCTTCTACACCAAGCTACGGCTTGGGTTCTTGATTGATCCTTGTATCGCCACAAGGACACCCAACTGCTGACCCGAGCCTTGTGGCTAATACCAGCACTTGCTCAATGGTCAAGATTCCTACATCTTTTTGTTCCGCGTAGTTGAAGGTTCATGGGCTGTTGCAATCAAGTGGCGTTATAACGTTTTTGTTTTCGGCAATGAGTTGCTTTGGTCATAATCACCCTAAGCCACCTCAACCTCAACGAAGGGTTCGAGGACGTAGTAGGCCGCCTACATGCATCGGCTTAAGTGTGCGGGGAGCTAGGCCTCAAAGAGCCTCCAAGCGGCCAAGCCTTCGCTGGCCAAAGGTACATTGCTTCCCGAGATGGAGCCGCCGGATGTACTTCGGGTCATACTGGTAAGGGCCACGGATGGGAGGCTTGCGAGTTTGCGGAATCTTGGATGTCGCAAGGGAACGACCAACATCAAACGAGAGGATTAGGGATGGGGCCGGCAGAACCAAAAAGGAGAGAGAGAGAGAGGGATAGAGAGAGAAATGCAAAGAAGACCCAACGAGAGAGCGTGCCGCATAGGCATGGGGCCAGCCGAGCCAGGACTTTCGTTGCCTTTGCAGCTTTATACCCAATCATGACCGTGACGTTGCCGGCGTACACGAGCGATCTACATGTTTGTACGGCTCCATGCAAGTTGATGCAGGTTCATGCGGAATATAGACTACCACCATATGTGGAACCCCTATAGAATTTTCGACAATTCCTTGCGCCCTGCCTCGAGCTACAAGGCCTTTGGGGAGCTCTACACAAAGCGCCGGCGCCATAGCCTTCTTTTCCAGGACTGTTAGTTGTGTTCACGCATCGCGCTGCAGATGACTCAGATCATCAGATGACCTGGATGATGATGACGACGCTTGTGGTGGTGATGGTGATGAGCAGCATCATGGTGACCAAGCGGTTGTTATGGCTTGCACAAGAAGACTGTGATGATCCTGATGGCCACAATGAATGATGGCATGTCTTTGGTTTGTCCCTGGAAGTCCTTGGTAGTCTCGGCCGCGCCTGTGTTGTTGCTGTTTGTCGAGCAGGAATTGGTACGACAACCCTGGGCATGAACAGAACGGCCATACTGAAGATACTATATAGGACTACGAATTTACTTTGACTGGACTGCTAGCTTTGCTGGGATATTAGTACATGTTGGTGGTTCGGCGGTGCTAAGCTGGACACTGTTTGCTAGGAGTAATTCAAGGATTTTGAAGTGTGGTAAGCCAAAACGGTCACTCGACTGGTAAGCCTTGTCGTATCCATTATAGTTTTATAGTGACCGTGATAGTTTCTCTTACAGTAATCCTTGTAGTACCCCAAACCTTTAACTCTAAGCCCTTACAGTAAATCGGGTAGCCACTAGAGGGAGCTCGGAGCAAGTCTGTTCCAGGACTATGAGACCTACACGCAGCTTTTCCAGGCACACTGTTGGCCTGACTGCAGAGGGCTATCAGGGGTTCTCCAAGAGGAACTACACTGTAGGACTTCAGGGGTTTAGGTTTAGGAATTTGGGCTTTTGGAGTTGGAATTCACGGCGGGAGTTTTTTGTTTTCTGAGATCCCTTTCGAACAACTGTTTTTGTTCAGTTCATTTGTCTCATATAGTGACACCGGCAGGAACCGGAGCATTCGTGATGGTCGCCATTTCGTCGTGATCATCGTTTCTGTGTTGATGGCGGCATGTTTTTTCCCGGCGCGTGCATACCGCATCTGTCTTCGCGAAATCTTGCGTGCACCAGAAATTTGTTATGCTGCAAAGCAATGAGATGATTCTGAACAAACCCATTGAGTTTCTTGTGACTTGATAGTGTGGATGCTTGCGATCGTTTCAGGCGTTGCCCATCGATGTGGCCACGGAGAAGAGTCTGTTGCCGCTGATGAGGCCTGTCGCTGACTTCCTCAAACGGCCAGTGCTTGAAAAGAGACACCAGTATCGCTTGTTTACCTGACTCGAGGCTCCGAAATACGCTAATCCACTAATTGCCAAAACGATCATGGGCTTCAACGACAAGTCAGACAAATCACAGACGCCATGTGTACTCCAAAACCGAGCCTGCAAAGATTCATGGTTCAACAGCATCGCGAGAACTGTCGAATATCGGTTCGCCGCGATGATGAAGAGGGGTCGACTCTAAGCATGTTTAGGGTTTAGGGTTTAGGGCCTCAATGTTCAACGAATGTATGAGACAGCTCGAATCCTTTTCTCGAGTAGCGATGCCCGCCATCCGATGAGACAGGTTCAAGTTCAAGCATTTCAATTCTCAGGAGGGGCCGGAATCGTGTGCAAGACTATTCTCTGTAGTCCCTGTATGACCATAATATAATATACCCCCAAAACCTATTTTGATTTGTTGGGCCCCTGTATTGCAACTCTTGTTCGATTTGGTAGGCAACAAGGTTGACTTTGATTTGCTGTTGCTCATGATGCCTAAGCTTATTGCCATGTGGCAGACATCGTCCTTTGTTGTTTGAAGTTGAAGTCGTGGCCACACAGGGCCTTAGTAATTAGAACAGGGTTTTGGGGCCCATTACACTGTAGTTATAATACGGAACCCCCAAAATAGTATTGGTCTCTAACAAGCCGGTCTGTCAGAGCATGGCTGCGAAAGGTGCTACCGCCGCATGGGCGTCCTCCACGAGCCATTTGTCAGTGCCGGGCCCAATGCTCCAGGGCACATGGAAGTCTGTCATTGCTGTCGTCAAGCAACACGCACCCGTTCAGAAGTAGAACACCATGTCCTCCAAACTTGCCGGCCTGGGACTGGAATGTGGATCCTCTCGAGCTCGTATCTAATCAAGATATTCGCAGGCAGCATCCAAGGAGAAAGAAAAAGCTTCCAAAGCTCAGGCCGTTGGCTAAGCATCGTCGGGGCTTTGCGAGGTGTTTGCTACTGTAACGACTAGGGAAGTTAGTCTAAGTTGCCGAACCATACTCTTCACTATATGTCAGTTAGGGTTTAGCCTTTAGGCTGTACCCCTGTTATGGTAGCCCACAGTCAAACCCTAAACCCTAAACTGCCCTAAACCCTAAAACCCTAAACTTCCTATCCAAAACCGAGTTTGCATGCCTAGGCGCGATTTGCAACCGCGTGGTCGAGGGTGAGGCCTGGAAGCTCTGACTTCGCCGGATTTTTCGGTTTTAGGGTTTTTAGGGGTTTGGGTTTTTGGGATTTGGGTGTTTTTAGGGGTTTAGGGTTTTAATTAGGGGGTTTGTAGGGGTTTAGTTTAGGGTTTTAGGATTTGGGGTTTTAGGGTCTGGGGATTGTTTTGACTTGTGCCGAAAACCTGAGAGAGTCTGAGGTTCAAACTTAGAACCGACCTAAGCCTAAGCGCTGATATCCGGAGGCATCATGTCCTCGGCTGGAGAAGCAAATCCTGAAGCCTTCAACGCACCACTAGGGGTTTCGGGTCAGTTTGTTTTTTGCAAGGGTTCAAGGGCTTTGGGTTCAAGGGTGCGAATACCCGGAACGGCACTTCAAGTCCACGACCGGTAATCCCCAAAGCTCTCAGCTCGAATCCGAGCTAGCCGTCACTAATTAGCCATAACCCTTATAGCCCCTATCGTAACCTTGATGATTTACAATATTCATCGACTTACAGGCACCCCACGAGGAACCCCAGCATCCTAAGAAAGCTAGCCACGCAACGCTGCAAGCAGGTGGAGCTCACTCCTTCTCAGCTGTCCGAGTTGGTGCAGATCCTCTCAGAGCAGTTGGTCAGGGTAGGGCTTAGGGTTTAGGGTTAGGGTGTGGTGGCTTCCCTGTTCAACTTATGGCTGAATCAAATTTTCAGGGAACTTTGCAGCTCGGCAGGGCCTAATGTGCCGAGGTTCTAGTCTTCTTGAGAGGTTGAGGCCAATGCATGGGCAGCAATCTAGTCAGAGCCTTCCTCACGCAGTGGCCTACGTTTCAGGCCGCGATAGGGCGGCAAGGTCAGAGGAGCCGCCAACCCCAAAGCAGGAAATCAATCTCAAGTCTTCGAGCAGAAAACACCAGTAAGTAACTTCCTTGTCAGAGTCCTAGGTCCATACGCTGCATGCATGAAAGCAGACGTACGTATGCGCCCTCAAAGCCGTATGCGAAGCCAGATAGTCCTGATGGAGCTACGAACTCGAATCCCAGTACGATGTGATCCGAGACGAGTGTTGCGATCCATTATGAGATGAAGATGCCTTGACATGTCAATGGAGGAAGGGGTGCACGGGATTGTTTATGTTTTGAAGACGTGAACAAAGGGGAAATTATCCTTTCCTTCCATAGCACGGGAGTGTGCGTGCGGTCGAGAGTCTAAACTCGAGGACATTCGGAAGGATGGTGACCACGAAATGCAATGCTTCTGGAAGCAGACGATTCCCTTGAGAGGGCGAGGCAGAGCAAGGATAGGTGGGTAGAAGCTATCAGTTTCGAAGTGCTGGGCACGGGATACTCCTGCTCCTGCTCCTGCTGCTGAATAATAATAACAAAATGATTGCTCCTGCTCCTGCTGCTTCTGCTGCTGCTGCTGCTGCTGCTCCTGCTCCTGCTCCTGCTCCTGCTACTGCTACTGCTACTGCTACTGCTGCTGCTCCTGCTGCTGCTACTGCTACTGCTACTGCTACTGGCTACTGCTACTGCTGCTGCTGCAGCAGCTGCTGCTGCTGCTACTACTACTACTGCTGCTACTACTACTGCTACTACTACCACCACTACCACTACCACTATGCTGATACCGGATACCGTTACTGCTACTCGGCGCGTCTTGAATCTGGAATCTCTTTCTTTGAAGCCAATGCGCTCAGGATCCACGGAGACTTGAAGATCAAATCTCCCAGGCAAGCGCACTACTGTAGAGATCCGATCTTCCGGGTGGATGTGAGTATGTTGCCGGCTTTCTGTTGTTAAAAGGAGCAGGCTGAGGTCCGAACTCGAGCCTTCCGAGTGGCGATGTGACAGAGTGGTAAGGCCACAGCAAGATTAGCTGCGGCACGAATCAAAGTGCTGATTCGACGTGGTGTGGCATGCACTTGGTCACAATCTGGGCCAGTAAGCACAAGGCAGTGGCAGGGTTGAGGCTCCGTTTTGGGGCGGTGTATTGCGAGATTTTGTGCTGCAGCCAGAGAGACAGAGACGGGGGTCGAGATGACACGCCCTGTCCGCAATGAGTGAGCCACCGCTTTCTTTGGACTTCGGGCATGAACGCCTTGTGTCGCAGTTTCGGCTCTGACTCATAACCCACAGTGGGCACGTGCTTGAAGCTGCAATTCCGGAAGCCATCATCGCAGCAGCATGCGGCCATAGGCCTGCACGAGCCAGCATTTGCCAGCAAAGCCGAAACAGCCTCACCTCAGCTAAACACAAACTGATCCAACTCGCGATGAGGTGTCGCACATTCAAACAGGAAACAGCCGTTAGATTCGGAAGTTGGGGGAACGGCTCGCCGCCCCCGCTGCTTGGAGCCATACCCTGCCCTACGCGTTGCCCCGGGTCTCCGGGTGGGGGCGGGATGGTGCGGCTTACCCTCGAGGACGATGATGCAATATCGGGCCGGGATAATTTGGATGATTCGGAATCTTTGTACCACACTCGTCGTTATACTGTTATGACGATAATCAGTAGCATGCCAGTGGGATCATTCTGTGAGAAACGCTCGATCTGCCGCTTTGCTGATCCTCGTTGTTTACTGTGAAGTGTACACACTGCTTCATGTTGTCCAGAGCGACTGCAATCCTTTTTGTAACAATTTCCACAACCATGGTGGTCATGACGATGACGCTCATGACATGGGTGAGGATGATGATGACAACGACGATGATGATGATGACCATGACGACGGTGATGATCATCATCACCGCCATCATTATCATCAGCACTCACCATGAAGGCGACGATAGTGACCGGGCTGACGATGTATCTTGAAGTCTTTTGCTGTGGATGTTGAAGACGTGAAATGTCAGCTTCGTTTCCAGCGAAGAGGATGTGGTTGTCGTGCCGCTAGATACCTTAATTAGTTTGTGTCCTGCTGTACCTACCCAGAGCTGAATGCAGATGCATTCAGAACGGCGACTGAACAGTTCAAACCCTGCAAGCAGGCAGGCAAGCGCTGCCGGACTGAAGGATTGAATGTCCAAAAAACACACATCCCGTGTTCAGCCCACCCGACAGCAGATCAGGCGGCCTGCGCGGAAACACTTTGTAAATCCGGAATGAACCCGTCTCCCTAGATTTAGATGCCCTACATTTTATTGACTATCAGATATTCTCTACATCATGGTCGCTTTCAGCGTCCTTATTGTAAGAGTGGCATGTTTTGTCGGGGGGGGGCGGGGGGGCAGGACTCTGCTGGCGCTCTGGGCAGCCAATACCTGACGACCGTGACGGTAGGGTCAACGCAGCCGCCTGCCAGGAAAAGTGCCGAAGCTTCCGGTCTCGTTAATATTTTGTATAGTAAGATAGAGTACAACATAACATGTGTCAATAGCATATGTGTCAGGGCTTCTTTAGGAAGCTTCATGATTTGTCTTTTGTGTGCTTAAATTTACGGCTGTTGCCAATAGTCCATCCTTCTATTGCTCAAAAGTAAACACTCAAGATCCTAGACCCTGGACCCTAAGCCCTGTAGTTAGCAAAGCTCCAGATCCTAGACCTCTGAGTTGAGGGAACCGTAGGAAAGTGACGAAAGGGAAAGCGAGGCAGAAGGAGCAGCCAATTCCTCCGATTAATTAAGAGTATTATTGCTATTACTATGCTACTGTTACTATTACCAGTACTAGTACTGGCACTGTAGTGATAGGTCTATTACCATTATTATTGTTACTACTTCTGTTATTGCTACTCCTCCTCCTCCTCCTGCTGCTGCTGCTACTGTTATTACTGTTGGCACTGTTATGCTTGATTACTATTCAGTACTACCATATTTAGTACAGTAGTTTTGCAGAGAGGATGCGTTTGACAGCAACGGCTGCGATGCACACGAAGCTAGGACGGATTGTTTGTGCGCTAGATAGATGGCAAGGAGATGTACTGCACATTTCCAGGTCAATGAAGCCACGCTCCGAACCGCATGCTCCGCATAGTGAACATGGCAAAGATCATGAAGACTGCGAACATGCAAGTACTATGCTGGATCTGTGGAGTTTCACACCTAGCACAATACCGTGGTGAATAGGACAAGTAAGGTTTTGAGAACGAAGTGATTTCCAGGTGTCGTTGAGAAAGATTCTGTGGGTGGTCATTGTGATATCTAGCCTCGAACCGTAGTCTCGAACCGCAGTACCCGCAAACCCTAAGCCCGCACGGCTCGTTTCGTGGTGGTGATGAGTGGGTCATTTGTTGACTGCTCGTTCTAAATTCTAGAGGAATGAGTCTTTCTGGAGTGCATGCCTGAAATCCAGGCTGGGCAAAGGCAAAGTCAATTACACACTTACACAAAGCTCCTAACCCCCAAGCCCTAAACCTTGAAAACTCCAGTGTTCTTAGGAAATGCTTCTGCACTAAAACTCCGAGGCATTATTGAAGATTGCCTTTAGGATGCACAAGAAAAACTCATGCACCCTCAACCAAGAAGATCAGGTCGTCCGCGCAGAGGGGGCCGAAGAGCCATTTCGACTTCCCCAGTGTCGCCGGCACAACAGAGACGGCCCAGGCCCTGCGCAGGGCACAAGCCGGATTCCAGAAATAGATGTAATGCGAAATTTACCCATGCGATTTGAGATGTTTTTAGTGTTATCATCTTTTATAGTGCCTAATCAATAACAAAATTTTTTTACAACATCACCCAAAACCCTATTCGGCATAGTCACCCTACATCAATTGGTAGGCAGTCTCAGTCCTAGATGAGAACGGTCGACCACACAACTAGTAACTAGACAAGAACGTAAACGTTAACGCAAAACCTCTAAATCACGGAAGTGGAAACCCTGCACGCCAAACTCTAGGACTTCCAGAAGCCTTATACACCCCTTGAAACGAATGGAACTTCCCCCAAACCCTAAAACTTGCGGAGCCCTTATGAAAGCCTTTAAGTGAATTGGGCTTCCCCTCCGCTTCTAAGCCTTCAGCCCGAAAAGCCCCAAGTCCTAAACACCCGAAGCCCTAAAACCCTAAACCCTAACTAAACCCTAAACACAGTACTAAAACTTTAAACTCCTTAAAGGTTCAGGGTGTAGGGCCCCTAAGCCCTAAAGCTCTAAACCCTAATACAGGTGGACATCTACCGGAAGGTGGGTACCTGCATCTTCGAGGCAGTGAAGATCCGATTCCGCGCCAGTTCGGGGATTCGGTGTTTGGAGTTTAATATAGGGGGCCTTAACTAATTTTTTCGGGGTTCCTTTAAAGGGGCCTTTAAGGGCTACGAAAAGGGCTAGTATAGTATAGGGGCCTGTAATAGGTCCCTATACTATCTTGGGGGGGTTCCTTGTTATAGTTATAGTAGAATGGGTCCCAAAACCCTATTCTAAGTATAAGGCCCCTATATTAGGGTCTATCGGGCTTATGGGGTTTATAGAGCTTATAGAGTTAGGGTTTTGCCGCGGGCCGGATGTGCTCAGGAATGAGGTAAGCGTTTAGGGTCGGTGTTTGCACAAGTCCGCCCAGATGTCGCCTCGAGTCGTTGTTGTTGGTGCGTGACTTGGGATCTGACCCCCTTGCTTTTCGACTTTGTGTTTCAAACCCCTTTTTTCGTTCAGGGCTTAAAGTTGACGGTTTAGGCCCTGCAAACACATCAAGCCAGCAAACCCAGACCCGAAACCCTAATCCCCAATTCCGCAAACCAGTGAAAAAACTCCAAACTACACTCAAAATCCTTTCAGAAACCCCAAACCCTAAACGCTAAACTACACCCAACATCCTCTCAGAACCCCTAAACCCTCAACTACACCCAAAATCATCTGAGGTAAGGTCGCATTCAATCCTGCGACCACGGAGCGGGTGTCCTGCCAAGTTCAGCCGGATGGTGAGCTCAAGGACGGGTGTGTATGGGAATTAGAGCTTACTTGGAGGTTCATGGGTAGTTATAAATGGGGCTATAAGTCCCTTACTATGGGTTATAAGTATAGTTACCCTACTTATAACCCACTTAGAGCTACCCATGAACCTCCAAGAAGAGCTTGGGGTTTAGGGTAAGTGTCCAAGTAGTCCTTATTTATGGGGGGTTTTGGTACCCAAACAGGCCCCAACGTCCTGTAAGAAGGAGCACTTGGGCCCTTAGGGTATGGGACAAGGGTTTAGGGATCAGGGACGATTATAAGGTGTAGAGTTTAGACATTTAGGATTGGGGGGGTAGGGTTTATAGACATTTAGGGATTATAGGCTTGAGAGGAAGACAGGAAAAACAGTCAGATCTTCGGCTCAGGTTTCTTCGTCATGTTGGGGAAGTCATTGGGCTTTTTGCCGTGAAGGGAGCTGGCAACGCCGAGAGTTTTGACCGACTTGAGTACGGCAGCCTTGACAGTCTTCTTGCGAGCACCCATGTCATACAATGTCTAGGGAAGTCTCTCGAACACCCTACCTGCTGCACAGACTCTGGACTTGACGCTGCAGACAAGCTCCTTGTTCTCAATAGTACTAGTAATAGCAATAGTAAGATTCTTCACGGGTTTGGGTCTAGGTGGGGATTGCTTGAGTCTGCAGAAGAGCTGATGAAACCCACAAGTTTGACATGGTAGGGCATTCTACTGTGAAGATATTTGAGGTCAAGGTTGATTCCGTCCAGCCGCTCATAAGAAAATCCTGAATCATGAAAGGGCTACCCTCGCATCCGTTCTTTCGCACCCGGCAGTGCTAGAATCTTAGACTGCCTTTATTGTTGCAGTCCTGTGGCGAACTTTGGTTTCTGTCTTTTGTCGTGCGAGTCTTATGTGCAGACCCGCTCCCATGGCCGCAAGTCTCACCGAGCTCTAGAAAGCTTTAGGGGTTTAGGGTAATCTTGAACCCCGAAAGCCTAAAAATCAACTCTACATCCTATGTTCTGAGAAGAAACCCGCAGCCGCAAGCTCCCGTAGAGCTTACACCTGGCGGCTGCGTTCTGGTAAGCCGGGTCATGGATCATGAACCGTGTACGTGTGTATGTGTGTATATATATATGTATATGTACTATATATGTATATGTATATGTATATGTATATGTATATGTATATGTATATATGTATATATGTATATATGTATATGTGTATGTATATACATATATATATATATATACACTCACAGACACACGTACTTGCAACACATTGTACTGTGTATCTCGCTCTGCCGCTCTCTTTCCATGTCACTCTGTGATATATACTATAACTCGACTATAATGTGTATGACACCATTCAGCCTGATGTATTTTTTAGGAGAGAGAGAGAGAACACCACAATAGAAACACATAAAGCAGTCATATGTATATACATACATATCTATATATATACACACATGTTTGGATCTCGGAGCATGATCGTAATTAGTGTTATCGAGGTGCTTTAATCACCAGACCTCCATCTGAACCCGAGTGATTCATCCTTCAGCGGTCGATAGCTGTGGGAGTTTAGGGTCAGGGTTTTGCGTTCAGGGTTTAGGGTTCAGGGTGCTAGATTATCGGCTTAGAGTCCATCCATAGCGCGAAACACTCTGCCAAGGCCCAGAGCAAGCCGAGCTCTCTTGGAACAACATTTTCGGTTGGTGCAACTCGTCGACGGTGTCCCGGCTGCAAGCTCCAGCACTGAAGCAGGCAGCCTTCAACTTGATGGTCGGTCTTAGGACGTATGGTTGATGTTCGGTTTTGGCCCCATACGGGTTTGATTCAACATTCGAGCTCCACGGCCGTACCCCTAATGTCTTCATCCTACTGCAGCCCATCTCCATGCATAGTTATAATATCAAGGAACCCCCAAAATAGTAGAGGTACTTACTAAGGCCCCTACACTACACCTTTATATTTCCCTTATAGTATCCCTTAAAGGGACCCGTCCTGGCAGCCCCCTCCGACTTCTCAGCTCCAGCCCTGGCATCCAAAGCCGAAGCTCGGGAACCCTGGAACGAGACAACTTCACATAGGGGCTTTAATAATTACCTACACTATTTTGGGGGTTTCGCTATCATAATGATAGTATAATGGGCCCCAAAACCCTATTCTAATTAGTAAGCCCCCTATATTAATTAAGCTCTAAACCCCAAACCCTAAACCCTAAACCCTAATATTAGGCCCTGAAACCTTGAACCTTGAACCGATGCCCGAGGACGGCGCCGAGACAGCGGCCAGCGTCAGTGCAGCCGCGGCCTCTGAGCTTCTGCAGGGGTCAAGGTCCACGTTTCAGTTTCGAGTTCTCCCCAGAGCCGCCAAAATCCCTTAATTAAGGAATATACCTCAAATCATATAAGGGATCCCATTATGATTTAAGGTATATTTATTAATTAAGGGGTTTTGGAGGCTCTGGGTTCTCCTCCGCTTTGCTACCGAAGTGCCTGTCGATGTCGTTCCCTGATAGCCCCCACCGAAGTACTCTTACATCGCACTCACAGAGCGTGAACTTTGGACCTTTCATTCTACGAAGGGTGTCGAGTATGGGAACAGGAGTATAGCAGCAGGAGTACTATAGGGGCCTTAATATTTACCTATACACTATTTAGCATTTTGGGGGCTCCTTATGATAAATATAGTAGAATGGGCGGCCCCAAAACCCTATTCTTATTATTAAGGCCCCTCGAATATAGAAGCAGTCGTCAAGGAGCGGGGGCACAGGAGCCGGAGTAGCTGAGCAGGAATACAGGAGTGGGTGTATAGGAGAAGGACCACTACCACTACGACGACGGCGACGACGACTACTACTGCTACTCGTGCTGTTGCGGTGCTGCTATTGTTGCTTATTATTAACAATAACGTTTCCTACTCTCGTTATTCTTGTTGATGCGTGTATCACGACACCTGGAGCATGACAGCAATGCTGATTTCTTCTTCTGGTCATTACTTTCTCTGGACGATGACCCCATGATTCGCACCAGTGGTTATTGCGGGAATCGTAGCCGCACTTCTCTTTCGGCAACATGCAACTGTAATGCTGTCTCCTATAGAGCCCTTATCCTCTGCACCTTCAGGTGCCAGTTTCAGAGGGTGCGGTCGTCTTGCCTGGCCAAACCGGGCCTAGAATGCTTGTCCTTACGGACGTCGGCGAGGCGCCCCAGGGCTCTGAATTTTGTTCCTCTTACTTGTCCGAAACTCGCAGGCCCCAACCGCAAGGGGTTTGTGGAAGCTTTGAACGCAGGGCAACGAGTCAGGAGGATTTCGGTATCCGTACCGTTTCCGTGACTTGAAAAGCCTCCGTGAGGCGCTACGTGTTTGACATTTTCCTCTAGGATTCAGGATTCCATGAATGCTGGGCCAGTTCTGCCTGTGCAAGATGTAGGTGCAAAGCTGTGTTGGGTCTGCCTCGACCCGGTACCAGCACGCGGCGAAAGTTTAGCTGTCCTTGGATCCGAAGAGCCCATGCCCAATGCCGAAGAACACGCTTTCACGATTGCAGAAACCTGGGGTCAGAGATGCAACATGCAGCCGTGATCACTGAAAATTAGGACCTAATTAGGACAAACATTACCACAAATATGTGTACTAGGACGACGAAGAACAGCTCAGGATATCCAGAACTACCGAAGACTCCCCAGACTCGCAAGCTACGAACTCGTCCGACCACATTGACACTTTGCAGTCTGCAGGGCCATTAACGCCCGCATTCTTGGAACCCCTTTCTGCATGCCAGGAGATCGATGACGAAGCGTCGCTGTGGCTACTACATCAGCATCTCAATGCCTCGCCTGCGCTGGAGGCCTGGTTCTGCGATCTTGAATTGAAGGTATAGACGATTTCGAGTCTGTGGCTCCAGAACTCTCCCTGAAAACGTAAGCTTACCCTAAACCCTAAACCCGAAACCCTAAACCCTTAAACCCCAAAGGCGCAGCTCATAGGCTGAAATGAGATGTAAACGCGAACTCTCCATCCCTGTCTGCGTAGATCCTCACTGCTGACGGGCTCTTGGGTGTCTAGTATAGGGGCCTAAATTACCTATACTATTTTGGTAATATGCCCCAAAACCCTATTCTAATTATTAAGGCCCCTATACTACGGGTAGACTGTCAAGACTCAGCTGGCGACTACACCGGAGAAATGCCCCTTCTCAAGAGAAACTCAAACCAGAATGGAATTAACTTTGCAAGGTTGAACAACACACACACAGACACAAACACAGGCACAGATACACCCATCCATGCAGCCAGCAAGCAGAGCAGGTCTAATCCTACGGTGTAGTAATTCTAGTTCCGACTTGGGTACTTCTCTAAATCAGGGTGCCTTTTTAGGTCCCGAAAAATGGTCAGGTACACTTTAAAAGGATCCTAAAAGGGACCCTAACCTCGAGAACTACCATTTCCCATTCAGGCGGACATCGTGTTTGTCACCGGTTCTCCGCTCGAGCGAGCCACCAGATGGGCTGCTTGCCACACACCCCCCCGCCTCCCCTATTATAGGACCAGTAACTGGGCGAACTATGTGCTGGACCAGCATTTTCGCTGGTGCTTAAAGCACGCGTCTCAT
This sequence comes from Symbiodinium sp. clade A Y106, assembly GCA_003297005.1. Lineage (NCBI taxonomy): Eukaryota > Dinophyceae > Suessiales > Symbiodiniaceae > Symbiodinium > Symbiodinium sp. clade A. The sequence continues at coordinate 159,185 of BGNK01000412.1, forward strand.
TGCCATCGCCAATATGGCTGTCCCCCAAGGGCTTATGCTGCAGAAGCCTCCATGTTCTACAATGGTAAGACAGGACGAAATCTGCAGAGCAGCATGGCATCCTCCATGCGGAGCCAAGGCACAAGTGCTGAACTCCTTGCCGGAGAACCACACTCTTACCGAAAGGATCCAGTATTACGTTGGCCCTACAACAACCAGGCGCTTTGGAGAGCTTCCGGCGGTTTGATGAGGTCTGTCCAGCATGTCTATAATCGAAGTGTTGATAAAAGCCCAAGGTCCAAGGCTTTGAGAGTGGGTTTAAATCGCAGGGTCCTACATCCCATTTTTCGACATCCCGCAACAGGCACAAAGATCTAGGTAATCTAGGTGCATGACGTCGCGGTTTCGGTCAAGTAGTCGTTCCAGTATGACAACGGTCCGCGTTATGATGATGGATTTAGGGCTTTTAGGGTTTGGGGTATGATCTTCAATGATGGCCTTCCAGGATTCCTCAATGAACAGGTTTTCGGATTCGTGGTTTAGGGTTGCGCAGGGGGCCCAGTACCAAGCACTACTTGAATCAGCAGCTCTACAGATCAGTGGTCTTCAGGACTGGAATCTAGTGTCTTGAAGCAAACTAGCTGAGCAACATAGCATGGCTGGCGGTTGTTTAGTCGTTGGGGATCAGTGTTCAGTATGGCTTGCTTACCCTGTCCTCCAGGCACATGCGGTACCGGATGATGGCGGATGCTGCCGAGCTCTTGAGTGCCGGCTTGGCCACGCTCATCAACAAGCCGTTTCTGGGAGGCTTGCAGGGGTCGAGAAACCGCTTCTCTCTACACTCTGAACCGAGACAAAATCATGATGCCTCTAGGCCCAGCGCTGCATTGCTTCGAAACAAATAGGTGAGTCAAGGCGTAGGGGTGTGGAAGCTTAGTTCCAGATTGGCAATCAGCACTCTTGACGAAAGCGGTGTAGCTGCTGTTACTCGAAAGAGCTCTTCATTTAGTGGGCCTGCAGACCGTCGAGGGCTGACATGAAGCAGTCAGCAGTCGCCACGTTTGAAGCAGCTTCAGCAGCAACAACAGGTGACGAGGACTTTTGAGCAACGAGCTGCGAGAACCAACAGCCGACAACCACAACCGCAATGACTGCCGCGAATCGCCGATGAAATGCAAATCATCCCTGCCGCCACACGCACCAGAAGCAGCACCAGCAGCGGCAGCAGCATCGGCAGCAGCACCAGCACCAGCACCAGCACCACCACCACCACCACCACCACCACCACCTCCACCAACAGCAGACCCAGCACCAGCCCCAGAACTACCAGCAGCATCAGTGTGGCCGTGTTGGTCTTCGTCGTGAAGGATGAACACAATCATCAGCATGAACATCGTCGTCAGTACCACAACACCACCAACAACAAGAGTGTCATCATGGCAGGAGCTTGTCAGCCCGGTAATATAGGGGCCTTGATAATTACCTAAACTATTTTGGGGTTCCTTATTATAAGTATAGTATACTGGGCCCCGAAACCCTATTTTAATTTTCAGGCCCCTATAGTATCATCGTCAGCCCCGTAGATCTTTATCACATGTCTACGAGGTTATACAACCGATTGCAGCCTGCAGTCAAGACACGGCTTTCAGCTCCCCAGTCCCTTCGCTGGTTATGACATCCCTCCATGGCCAGGAGAGTATGACGTGGTCCTCCAAATTTCGCCGATTTCAGGCTGCGGGCATGTGTCATCTCAATCTCTTGACATTCTCCGTCGACAGCAAACCCTGCCCTAATCCCTGCACCCGTACTATACTATAATATGGGCCTAAATAATTACCAATACTATTTTGGTGGGTTCCTTGTTATAAATATAGCATATAATGGGCCCCCAAACCCTATTCTAAGTATTAAGGCCGCCATAATTACCCTGCAGCCCAACGTTTGGGACTCGACGGTGTCTCGAAGGCTTCTCCTCGGACTTTGCCAACCCGCCTTCGGGGCCCTTGGGGGCACTGGCGCACGTGGTTCCAAGACCTGGAGCCAAAGGCAGGGGAGGGCTTGAAGTGCCAGGAGATATATTGGCCAGTATACGGCCGGAAAACCAACAAGTACCAACTACAGAGGTGATTTCGTGTTTTTAGTGTCTACAATTGAGCAGTATCGGCATGGAGCATGTTGATTGTGGGCAGCATTATTATCCTCGAGCATAAGATAGCAGCCACTGCCACAAACGACTTGGTGCTCCTACCAGCGGTACGACTAGTGTGAATATTAGTAGTCGTCGCAGCAGCCGTCATGAAAGTTGGTGGGAGTCCTACTCCCACTCCTGCTGCTGCTGCTGCTACGGCTCCTACCACGACGACGACTACTAATCCGACTATGAGTGTGCTCTTGGTGGCTGGAGACAACGCTGAAAGAAGTTTCGAAACCCAGCCTCACAAATTTTGGGCTTGGGTTTCTATTTAGTTGGTGAAGAGGTTCAGAGGTTCTTGGAGAGTTCCCTATTGCAGAACCTCACGGTGCGAGTTTACCTGTCTTGCAGATATCGACAGAGGCAGATCACCTCTCTCCATCAGGAGTGCAAGGTTTGTGTGTAATATAGGGGCCTAAATAATTGCCAATACCTGAATAATTACCAATGCTATTTGGGGGGTGGGTTCCTTATTCGAATCAAAGTACCACGGGCCCCAAAACCCTATTCTAATTTTTGAGGCTCCTATAGTAAGGCCACAACCTTCTACTCCTCACCCCAGAGACCAACTCTGCACGCAGGCTTGACATACATCGTGGTCGGTGGCGAGGGCGCGACCAATTTTCCCAGGGATGAGCTCCACATAGGCTTCAAGAAGTACATGGCAGAGATCCTCCGAAGCAGTTTAGTTTCGTATATACATAGTTTCTTTAAGACTACTTTATTTCATCATAGTTCGTTATCGTTTGCTAGTGTTTTTTTTGGCTTATTGTAGTGTTATAGTTTATGTTAGTTTATCCTTTACAGCATATGGTTCCTCTCATGTTTTGCGCTCCAAGCTTAAAAAACTTGGAGATTCATGCGGGGGTAAGTAGGGTAGCTAATTATACTTATAACCCATATTAGCGGACTTATCACCCCACTTGTAGCTACCCATGAACCTCCAAGTAGCAATGTTGCAAAACTTGCAAAAAGGTGTAAGGTCCGCGCCTCCGCGCTCGGGGATCTCAGGCAGTCCCCACTCCAACGCCTGTCTTGAGTCCTCCTTAGAAAATGCAATAAGGATATATAATTTTGGCTGAAACTAGATTATACGTACTTTAACCGTATATTGTACTACACGATGCTGTACTGTATTAGAGTAGATGATATGATGACGGTACTTGTTGATACGCATTCTGTATAAGGTTTCTATAATAAGCGTAACTATAAGAGTTCCAGCAGAGCGGAGTCAGGCGTTGAAGACTCTAAACGTCGTAGTCAGAGTACTACGTAAGCGCGGTGAGTGAGAAACTATATAGTCATGCCAACAGCAATTCGAAGACGTCAGGCTTGAGGCTTCATTTTCAACTAAAATATTGAGCTCGAAAGTTCGGGCCCGTATATGACTGCGAAGTTGTCGTTGCTTTGCCTCTGAAGGAAGGGTTTTGCGGCCGTACACGTTGAGAAGGCCAACTACCTGAACTGGGAAGCCTGGCTCAAATGGCGTCGGGCCAAAGGTTCAGGGTTTGAGGTTCAGGGATTCGGGTTTTTAGTGTTTAGGGTTTAGGGGTTTAGGGTTTAGGGGATGTTCGGGTTGGGGGGGGGGGGGAGTTTTCGTTGTTTAGGTGGTTCATTCCGTTGGCTTTTTCTGCAAGTCCAAACACTTTGCTGACGTTCCTAGATGCTGGTGTGCTGATGGGTTGGTTGCTGGGGTGGTCGTGTCTGTTCCTGCATCGATAACCAGATGCTCACCTACCCTGAGCGGCGTGCCCTTCAAATGCGAAGTCAAGGTTCTGTGCTGTCAGAGTCAACAGATCTGCTGAAACCCTCAGGAGAAAGCAATGTTCGAGACTTTCCCGCCGAAGCTGACAGAGCTCGTGCTGGATGATGAGTGGAACAAGGCCAAGGGGATGCACCTAAACTCCCTTTGTGCCCATCCGTAGAACCCTACATAAGCCCTCATTCTATATCCTCGAGCTAGTCACGGCTTGACTTATGGCAGGGTCTTACGGGTATGCATCTTTGATCGTCTGCAGGTGCTTCCTGCAAGGTCGTTCAGAATCGTCAGTTTCCCTGCTAGAGAGTCGAAGGAATCCCTTTAGCAATGCTGTTTGTCATTCCCAAGTAGGAATGCCATAAACAGCAGTGCAGTTCCCAGCAAGCCACTTTGCCAGGCAGTTGGCCGAATACCTCCCATGGTTGCACCTGGTCAAGAACTGGCTAGATTGGTCGTTTGATTCAGGTTCTTGCTTCGTCTTACTTGGTCAGGTCGCCACTCGGGCACTGTTGTCTCTGGACCCGTGTAGGGATACCAGCCCAGACACCGAGTGAAGGCGAATCTCTTCGTGCGCTTTCGTGTGAACACCCTGGTGAACTACGAAGTTGTTGATCGTGCCTTCGCAGCCTTCGAAGAGGATCTGCGAGGAACGCCGGACTATGCCTCTCGGCAACATGTGCCATGAGGAGCCCGATGACCGGGGTTGATAATACCGTAATACTTGCAGTACCGTGAAAACACCCTTAACCCTAAACCGCAACATAGGGTGATAGCTTGTTCCAGCCATGTAAACTTACCGAGGTTCGCGCCACGAAGTGGTACATCTCTGTGGAGAAGAAGGTACTCCAGAGCATCCGCGAAGCATATGTCAAGATCTCCCGAGAGTCAGACAACAAGTCAAAAGATACCTTCGGCAACGTCCCGGTCAGCGAAAAGGCCTGGCACAGAGCAACTACCATGTTCCGCAGTGCGCTTCTTGTGTGATGATCTCTCAGAATCTGCGATAGTCAGTTTTGTGTCAGAGATGCACTGAGTGCGTGCAGGTGAAGGGGATGAAGATGTCTTGGGAATCGATCTGTTCCCGAGTGTGCGTCAGAGACATCTTGGCGAGCACTGACATCACGGAGACGACCTTCTCCAAGCAGACGGTGGATGACGTCATGGGACATGCAATTACCAACATGACGAGCAAACTGCTGAAAATCTATGCCTTCAACAGGCCTGCATCTCAGTGATACGGGGATCGGAGTTGAGAGGATGGGCTGTGTTTTTTTATCCGACAACCTATCAACCCTACTAGTCTCTTTCTTACTCTACTCGCCCGTTGAAGGTATGTCAGTGGACGTGACCCAGACGTTGCTCAGTTGGAGCCGTACCTGCTGGGGACGAAGGACAGTCGTGGACAAAAGGGTGACTAGGAGACATTTCACGGGCCTGAACTACTAGTAAATAAATAACATTTCCTATGCAGTAGACTATCATTGCCGCCATCATGATGATTATTGATGTTATTGTTATGATGATAAGGGGTATCACGAGTATTAAGGCCATTACTCGTGATGATAATGATGATTAGCATTGTTACTATTGCTGTTGTTGTTATTCTTCTTTATTGGTGGTACTATTAACATCACACCAGTACCAGTACAGTACCAGTACCAGCACCAGCACCAGCACCAGGACCAGGAACAGGACCAGGACCAGGACCAGTACCAGTACCAGTACCAGTACCAGTACCAGTACCACCACCACCACCACGACGACGACTACTACTACTACTACCACTACCACTACCATCATAACTACTACTACTACTACTACTACTACTACTGCTACTGCTACTGCTACTACTGCTACTACTACACTTACTCTACTACTCTTACTACTACTACGACGACTACTACTCAGTATACCTGATTCAAGTCTATCGTATTATTCGATCATATATTCAACTGTATACTCTATGATGTTATGCTATGTTTTAGCATTAGTTTAGCGCACGTTTTTTTCCCGCTATGATATTATGCTCTATTATGTCATGTTGTTGTTTTTTTAAATTTCATTGTTCATACTTAATAGTTTATGTTATGTGTCCCCCAAGCCCTACTCCGAGTACTGCATGCCAAGGGTTCCAACATGTGTCACTAAGATATGCCATGATTAACTTGTAGAGCTGTCCATCCAGATGTTTGTTGCGGGCGTGCCTAATTCAATGTCGAGAGAGAATTGTTGCTGATATAGGCACCCAAATAATTCCGACAACTCGAGAACCCCCAGACTGAAGCTTTAACCGCAGCTAAACCTTACCTGTCCTGTAGAATGTAAGACTGCAGCTGCGTGACCAAACATGGAACACAGCCCTCTGCCCCAATTCCAGGACTCACTAAGCACTCTTTATATCTCTTTATGCTGAAAGACTCAAAGTCCTAAGCCTCCAAACCCCCAAACACAAAAACCGTAAGTCTTAAACAGAAGCAGAGGACACCTCGCCCATGGACTTTCGAAATTTCCCAGAGCTGCACGGCGACATCTCGGCCATCCAGAAAGAGGTGCGGCTTCGGCTTCGGGCATTTCAGGGTTCTAGAAGTGTGTTGTAAGTAAGGGTTCTGCAAGAGTTGTATCGGGCTTCTGAAGGTTTTATAAATGTTCTGGATGGATTGTATGCAGGTGCTGTATAAGGGTCGGGTTTAGAAGGGGTTCAAGACATTCAAGACGGGTTGATAAGGGTTCTAAAAGGGTTTGATGGCTCTAGAAGGGTTCTGTGGGTTCAGGGGTTCACTTTGGAGGTTTAGGATGTAGGGGTTCAGGGTGTAGGGGCTTTGGACTTAGGGTTGAATGGTTTACGGCTTGCGCATCCGGCGGTTCATTCAGGGTACGGGGGCGAGGGATCAGGGGATGTGGTGTTTGCGGGGGTTTAGGGTGGCAAGTTGAGGTCCTTGTGGGTCTGGGGATTTGTCGCCTTTTCGGGGCTTATATATATATATATATTTATTTATTTATTTGTGTATTTATTTAAGGTCTGTCGGACTTGGTTAGGGGTTTAAGATTTACGGATGTTCTTTGCTTGGCTTCTTTCGGGTTTCGGGTGCGGGCATGGATCTTGGAGTTGCATGGATCTTGGAGTTGTATGGTCTGTGCTCTTCCGAAACGCAATTGTGGTCATCATTTGGCCAAAGTTGCTATCGTGAGGTCATGTTCAGGGGTCTTTATGGTAACAGAGCGGCAACTTAAGCGAGAGTGACGAAGGTAATATATAGGGGTCGGAATAAACACTTGTTCCTCCAGGTTCTTTATTATACTTTCATGTACCCCCCAACAAGGCCTCATTCGATTTATTGAGGCCCGTTTCCTGCCTCCAGGCCCGAGGGATCGCAGTGCCCGTGCCCGAAGCCTTAACGCCTCAAACCCGAAACCCTGAACCACAGATCGGAGTGCCGCCAGGTCGTCGGCAATCCGATGTATGACCCTGCTGGCATGCTCGTGGGCCTTGTAGCAATGAGCGCTGACGAAGAGCAGGTGTCTCGTCTGCCTGCCGGAACCAAACAACAGGGAAGTTCAGGAATACGGTTTCTCCTGATATGGACCCCATGTGGTGGGACCCTTATTCAACGGACCCCCNCCCCCCCCCCCCCGCCCCAAAACCAAAGAGCCCTTGCACTTACGGACATGCCGTCAAGCTCAATATTACCCAAAGAATCGGCTGTCGCGTCCTAGACTCTAGGATTGAATCTTATCATTATCATCATTGTACCTCCTACTTGTACTATTTTAATTTATGTTCTTACCCTTTTTGTTCCTACAGTTAAATACAAGTACCAATACGAATACTAATGCCTTTTAGAAATACTACCCTACGTCTTACGAAAGCCTCTCGGCAGTGCTTCTCGGATTTCAAGCCTCGCAGCATGCAGGCATCGAAGCTTGCCATGAAGCTCTCAAACACGGAGTCCCTGATTTCGCCAGAGGACCTGGGCTTCAAGTGTCTCAGAATAATAACAACAGTGGTGGGTAGGCCATTGGCAGAGACGCATGTACATGAGGCTTCGAGCAAGGCTCTGGAATGTTCGTTTGCCAGGACCGGACACTGGCGATGAAAAATGCCTATGCTGGCCAAGGACAGCTCGTTGTCCCTTAGAACCAAGTAATTAGCACTTGCAACTCGAAGCAACCAAGGGTGAGTTCTTGCACGCGTGGTGCTTTGCGTCCCCTATCGCATTTTGAATGGGAAGCCCTTATGGATGCCAGCGCGGTTTCGTTGTCCACCAGCAACCCACCACACGTACGGTTCACGGTCATGCTTCAGCAGTGAACCAATCAGGGGTTCCAAGGAGTTTTCAATTGGCGGTCCGCTCACAGTTTGCGCTGACGGTAGTGTGCTTCGAAGATCTCTTAACGGCCATGTTTAACATTCGTCTCGAGCCGCATCCTGTCGCATGTTACGCAACCGAGACGGGTTACAGTGTTCATACACTACAGTGTGCCTGCTGCCCTTCTCATTCTTAGTTTTCAATGCTTTGGCCTGTGACAACTCTGCGATGTTGAGCTAGCAGTCATTGGTTTTGATTGCCATGCCGGACTTTGTCAACCGACTTCGCCATAGATAATGTTTGGGCCTTTCATAGGAATCTGGTGCTTGGTTCTAGGAATCTAGTATAGCTACATTCAGGAACCCTAGGGAATACCATAAAGTAAGCCCTCCTGCTCCGTTTGATGCTGCTGATGCCAGCCGCGTGTAGGGAGACTGCACTGCGAGGAGCTCAAGCCCTGGTGCCTTGGCTGAAACAGGAGTCGGAATCCTGACATAGTAAATAGTATCCCCTCAGGGTAGTATGGGGTTTAAAGAGGGTTCCGATTAAGGGTAGTATGGGCTCCTACTAGTAATCCTTCTAGCAATCTAGTCAACATTAAGGCACGTAGATGAGTTCGCAGAGTGACAAGAGATTGTGAACGGGATAAAGACCTTTCTTATTTTGTTGTGCTGTTCAACGTGTAAAGGTGAACGGTGATGGAAGACTGTTGGCATTACCGTGTTGAGGCTCCTGTCTAAATTCATTATTATACATACTGCGTCAACTTACTTGACCTGACTGAGACAGCGAGGAGTATGTGCAATTGTAGCGAACTTGGATAACGTCCCGTTCACAGAGACTGTGCCCCCCCCCCCCCCCCCCACACCAAGCGATGCCAAGGTGGACATCTTCTTCGCCGAGAAGGAGGTGCGCGGCATGCGAGGGATGTTGTGCATCGGTATTTGTGGTAAGAGCGATCGAATTTCATGATAACCCACGGCTTGCTTGTGGTGTTTCTAAACTAGTTGTACAGGACGTATGGGATGGAGTTTAATTTTTTAGGATGGGCGAGTTACCCTCAAAAGGCTCGTGTAAAGGGCCTCTGGTTTGGAAGGCTGGCCAGCTTGTCAAACTATAGGGTGACTCTTGCTGCGACTTCAAGGTGGGTTGGAGATTCGGGAGTGTTTGTGAAGTTGGGTCGATCTCCAAGGTCTAAGCGCACATTAATGCGTCCTTCTTGATCATGAAGCTTGAAAAACCTGTGGACGGAAACGTCGGATGATTGAAGCGACCGCGGCTGAGGAGAAGATTACCCGTGCTGCGACCTTGAGCACTGAAGTGCGCAACTTGTCCGAAGCATATCCTCTTCAATCCTCTTCTGCAAAGAACTTGCTCAAGACCACATAGGCATGAAGATTCACCTACTGGGGTCAGCTGGCCTCAGAAGTGCATTCCAGCCAGCTTCCTCGCATCCCAAACCCTCATGCAAGCCGGGTTTGAGACACTGTCAGGGGTTCTCAGCCCTTAAATTATGGTTTGGTAAATGATGTACATACAGAAAAAAAAAATATATATATATATATTATGTACATACATACACACATATTGTGCTATTTAGCTTAAGCCCTGCTTGATTGAATCTGATTGCTTTGATACCTGGGTTGGGTGAGGTCTGCTCTTTATCACGGATGCTGGAGACGAAGCGGACAATGAAGCCGCGCTCTGGCGACCCGGCACCAGCACATACTACATGTGTAGCTGTCCGTGCGTCTGTCTCTGTGTCTGCATGGGTGTGGACAATGACTGCTTTCGTACCTATACATATACATATGCATATACACATATACATGTGTTTATATATATATATATATACAACATTGTTTCAATATTTCAGTGTATATGCATGTACATTTATACTTATTCATAATACATGCTTACGCAGGTGCCTGCCGTCCCAACATTGGCTGAGGCTTCTTTCAACTCACCTTGAGAACATTGAGGACTTGATGCTGTCAGAGACATATAAACCTGCCGGCCTGTTGTGTACTGCATGCCGATCTGAGTGATATATGGCTGACGTGCATCGGATCATGCACCGAAAACAGCCCTAGACACAGCTGAGCTTCGCTGATGTCGAAGCTTTGGACATCTCTGTGAGGAGTTGCGCGTGGATGTCGTTTTTGCTACAGGGAATCCTGCTCTTAGAGCTATGCTCGGGACTCAGACGATGTTTCTAGTGAAGGTCGACGGATTTAGAGACCCTGAATCGCACATTGTAGATGGGTCAGTTATTGATGTTGATACGGGCTTTTGGCCAATACCGCTGGGGCCCTGTATAGTCATCTTGAGCCAAGCATACATCACGCAAACAATAAATCAGTTATCGTCTTCGGAACCGGGTGCACAGTGTAATGAGAGCACGGGTACCCCAAACGTACTCGGGTTTTTGATGCTTAAAATTGGTGGAGGATTCACAACAGCAGCTGCCCTCATGTAGGATCAGGATGTTCTGTAGACGCACAGGCCTCTAGACCATGGGTTCATGGTTTAGAAGGCAGAGCTTCTGTGTTTTCCATTCCGCGGATCCGTGAGTTGCTCTTGTTTCCACAGCTTTGGTCATAAGCTGTCCTCCAGGCGTTGGGCGAAAATCCTCAACTCCCTGAAGAAGGAGGACTGACTCATGTGTAGATATATATATATATATATACTCTCTCTGTCCCTCTTTCTCTATCTATATATATATACACACATTTGTACATACACACAAATACATGTGCATGCATCTATTCATGTCTGTGTATATACGTACACACACGCGCATATATATATATATATATTTATAGATGTATACACACATACATATTTGCACATTCCTCAAGTTGAGGGAACTTGGGTTGCTCAGTCTTAGTTTTAAGCTCTCCTCGGGATCGTCATGGAGCCTTACCCCCCAAACCTCCAAAAAACCGAAACCTAAAATCCTGCAGCCCGAATCCTGAAGCCCTATACCCCTAAAATCCTGAAGACATAAACCCCTAAAGTCCTAAAGACCTAATTAAATGAAACTGAACCCAAAACTGTGAAGCAGACCGCAGGACATCCCCGGTGTCAAGAAAATTCACTACTACGTCGGCCCTGAGACAAAACGCGAGATGAGGCAAGGTTCAGGGCTTGTTGGGTATCCGGTTGTAAGCTGTATGTTCTGGGCGGGGCTCCGGGTTCAGCTTACGCGCTTTGGGCTTTTAGGGTGTAGGGTTTATTCGGGTTGTTTGGACTCGTAGGGTTTATGGATTGAGGAATTCTGAGGTCATGTTTTCCAGCAGGCTCGATGTCACTTCGGGTCTTCTAGAAAGCCAGTTACCTGGACTTCGACCCTATACAATCCCGTTTGTGAGAAACTCTATATAAGCCCCGTCAACCCTTTATTAGCAGCCCTATAGTAGCCATAGTCCGGTAACTTGCGCAGGGCTCACCTGAATCGAACACGTTGTTCGTGGTTCCTCAGTGTCCATTGCGCTGTATTGTTTACTAGTTTCATGTCACAAATAAAACCCTCAATTGCGGAGAAGTTTCAGGTACTATAGGGGTCGGAACAATTATTACATGCATTTCCTTTGTAGTCCCTATTCTAAGTACAGTATGGTATACCTCAAGACCCTATTGAAACCATGAAAGACCCCCTACATTGTAGTGCTTCGGTTTTCTCGGTCTAGGGTTTAGGGGACAAGGCTGAGAGTGCGAACGGACGTCCCGCCCTGCACCCTGCGGTGCCAGGTACTACACAAAGTACAACCCCGCGGACTTGAAGACGGCGGGCATGGTAGATCTGGAGGAGAGCATTTGGTATGGTTCCTCGCCAGGCAGTATATGTTTGGGATTCCGGGGACTGGTTTTTGGAACTTATCCGATGCGAGCCCTCGAAACTTACGAAACTTTCTCTGTCCCACCGATACTGGTAGCACTATGTAGAAACAGCATGCATCGAAACCTGTGGGAATGAGGCTTGAGCCGAAGCCCTGCGGCCAGACGAGTCGTCTTCAATAAGCCCTGAAAAGCCGTGCAGAAGACGGACAACCCTAAATCTCAAGGCCTCAACATTTGTGCTTTGCACCGCCTGAAGCTTTTCAGATGTATCTGTTGTATAAGGGGTGGTATTAAAAGTTGATGTGATCGAACCCCGAGAGCACATGCTCACTGATGCCTGGTCTTTGAAAGTACTGTCACTCTTGCTGCTACTCTTAACCGTTGCTGCCCATTGTTTTTGACTTTGGGTTAGTGTGTTACGGCGAGTATTGCGCCAACTATTGATACTACCACTACTGCTGCTGCTACAGATGCTCCTCCTCCTCCTCCTCCGATTACTGTGCAACTACTACTACCACCACCACTACCACCACTACCACTACCCCTCCCACGACCACTGCCGCTACCACAACCACTACTACTACTGCTGCTGCTGCTACTACTTCTGCTACAACTACCACTACTAACTACTACTACTACTACTGCTACTGCTACTTCCTCTACTACTGCTACCACTACTACTACCACTGCTACGACTGCTACTGCTCACGTCTATCACTACTTGGGTGCGGCCGCACCACACTAACAGTGACCACAATTTGAACCACAACGAAAAGCACAAGAAAATCTACCGAGTTCACCACTTTTCCAAATATGAAACATGAACACTCTCGAGACTTGAGTGTGAAACCTAAATCTTTGACAAAACAAGCCCCGAAACCATGCTTCCCCTTCCTGTAAAGTCAAAACCTGCCGAACGCAAGGCCCAGAACAATATTCGTTTCCAAGTAGTCACTGGGCTGCAACCCTCAACAGAAACATGTCGTTCGATTCCCTCTAGTGCAGCTCAACACGCGCAGCCAGGGGTGGCGAGGGGTGCCTGGGTGGATGGAGGGACGTGGACCCAGGGGATGGGGCGATTCTGGGCGGTGAGGGCGGAGATGGAGGTAAGGAGGGAGGTACGTAGGGAGGGAGAGCGACTGAGTGCAGCCCCTAAACCCACACAGGCATGCAAGAGCATCGGCGACAGTGACAGTATATCGACATAATTATCGGCATCGGCATCGGCGGCATCAGCAAAACCTTCTGGGCACTCGCAGGGCCTCCCATCGCTTGCCAGGCCTGCCAGGGTTCCCCGGCCTCTGGCCCTCCCAGGCCCTCCCAGGGCCTCCCTGGGCCTCCCAGGGCCTCCCCAGGCCTGGTACCTTTTGATCATTTTAGAAAGCAATCCTGGGTTCTGATGTAAATCTGACTTTGCAAGCAGTTTGTGCTTTTTCTTGTGCTCCAAATCGCAAAACAGTTGTGCTTTTCTTGTGCTCGTTTTTGGAGTTTGTGGTTGGGTTTGTGCTTCGGATTGCAAAACAGTTGTGCTACTCTTGTGTTTTTTCTTGTGCTGGATTTTGGAGTTTGTGGTTGGGTTTGTGCTTCAGGCTAGCAAAACAGTTGTGCATTTCTTGTGCTCCCTTTTGCAATCTAGTTTGCAGATTTTTGGGCAAACTGCTGGCCTGCTCGAAATTTGTGTGCTCAGGCTTGCAAACAAGTTGTGCTTTTCTTGTGCTCCCTTTTGCAATATAGTTTGCAGATTCTTGGGCAAACTCATGGCCTGCTCGAAATTGTAAGCAAAGTAATTTCCTGGTTCCGGCAGTGGCCTGGCCAGGTAGCACCCTGGCCCCGCTGGCCTGGGGCCAGGCAGACACCAGCATCCAGTTTTACAACCCTCTACTGTTTGCCTTCGAGCGAAGTCCGAAACTCTGGCCGATTTGCTGCAGAAATCCTAAACCCTCCCGAAGCACCAATCATCAGTTCTTCAACCCTCCACTGTTTGCTTTCGGGCGAATTCCCAAACTCTCGCCGAATTGCTGCAGAAATCCTTGAACAGTTGGGGCCCCCAAAATCTGGAAACTCCAAATACCACATTCTGGAATCTCAAGCCTAGGCTCCCGAACTCCCAAACCTGCTGAACAGTTGGGGCCCCCCAAAACTGGGAACTCCAGAGGCCTCCAAACAGTTGTGCTTTTTCTGGGGGGCTATATATAAGGAAAGTATATAGTTTCCCACTGTTACTGTGAGGGGGCCGCACCCAAATCACTACTACTACTACTACTAGTACTGGTATTTAGACTTCGGGATTGGGGTGACATCTGTTCTTTTGGCCCAGGTGGCAAGTACGCCATCATCATCCAAGCATCGCCACTGGAAGGATTCTCCGAGAACTTCGTTTCTTCCCCCAGTGGCCCGCTTCCCAGCAGACCAACTGTCAGGGTTTGGAGATCAACTTTTCGGGTTCACACTTTGGGTCACCCTGGACCTGTTGCGAGGTCCCGAAGGCTCATTGGGACGCCTCGAACCAAGCTTTGCGGGGAACGGCGCGCCGCTCTACATTGTGCCCTGGCGGTTTCAGGTCTGGAGAGACGTCGTTTTAGGATCTGCAATCTTTTAGTTTGGATTTAGGATTTTGTGTTGGTGGGTTTACATTGAAGTCCTGGGAATCCCGAGGGTCCCAAGTGTTGAGATCTTGGAGTATACGAGCGCCAACTGCAAATCCTACATGGTCTCATCGGCCAACTTACACCCCCCACCCCCCACCCTGAGATTTTAAAAGATTGCCCAAGTTTCTGGGTAATGGGTTAATTTTTCATTGAGGAACCTTTGAATTCGCAGCGGTTTTAAAAT
>BGNK01000412.1:180244-254073 GCA_003297005.1 Symbiodinium sp. clade A Y106
TAACTTCGCAAAGTGACTTTGATGCCACGCAAAGTGACTATTTTCTACGCCCACTTTTAACTTCGAAGTGATAGTCAATTTGAAACAAAGTGAAAATTCTTACTATTTACTATTTCCTGTTTTTTTGACTTAGCTGGTCTATTGGGTACTATACTTGTAAGGAACGCTAAGGAAGAGTATTCTAATTGTTAAGGCCCTTATTTTCGGTTCTGTGATTTCGGTTCCTCGTCACATGTTGCCTCCCAGCTGTAGCTGCCGATGCAACTGCGAAACTACGCCTATTCTTCGCTCATTTCTCGAGTCTTGTGTGGTGAGTAGCTTACGAAGCTTTGTAGTATCATTAGTTTTAGAAGGAGTAACTCTTAGACCCACTTGCACTAGCAGAGCCTTGACGGACAGTAATTCGGTCTATCCAGGCTCCCTAATCAGGCAGGCTGTGAACAGGTACGCTGTGCACAGCTTGCTTGCGCGTGCATGCAGCGAGCAAACTGGGGATACCTGTGCGCAAGTGCCTTCTTGGGCTAGTTTCTGTCCATGCCATGTGCGCCAGGTCCCGCAATGTTCATCTGTTTTTGAGCAGTGTCACAATCACTGCCCAGCATCAGAAAGCAAAGTGTGGACAGGACATAAAGTCGGCCGGGTCGCTCAGCGACGCGGCTTTGGAGGTCTTGACCGTGGACGAGGCGACGTTTAGACACCTAGTCGGAGAGCTGCTGGCCAGTTTAGATTCGAGCTGTCCGGCTTTTGGTTTAGCTGCGAGTGTTTAGAGGTAGGCTTTCGGGTTTCACGGTGCAGTGCTCATGGAACGAGCTTTTCCAGAGTCAGACTGGAGCCTCGCAGCAAAACGTACTGGCATGCACAAGCTGCAGATGTATGTGTGCGTAAGTATGTATGCATGCATGTATGTACGTATGTATGTATAGTATCGTGTAGTATAGTACAGTATAGTCTACTATAGTATAGGACATATATATATATATATATATATACACATAGACATACACACATACTTACTTACTTATTTACTTAGTCACTTACTATGTACATATAGATGTATGAATGCGCTTACAGCTCCATACCGTATTCAACGTCATTGTGTTGCTGCACATTTTGAGTTGGTACATATATAATTTTATAATATATATATATGTGTGTGTGTACATGTATATATACATATGTATATATATATATGCATACATATACATATATACATGCACATGCATGTGTACATACATACATACATACATACATATATATATGTATATGTATATATATATATATATATATATATATATATATATATATATATATATATATATATATATANTACATACATATATATATGTATATGTATATATATATATATATATATATATATATATATATATATACATATATATATATATATATATCATGTACCAAGCAAAGAGCACCGCCATGCCATAAAGCATGCATGCATACAAAAAATGTGTACGCAGAGACGCGCCTTGTTCTTATTACTATTATATTTCGTATGCTTGTAAGGCTAGTGATCGTCATTATTGTTTACAGCTACATGTGGACTTTTGCTGCTTTTGGGTTGTGGCGCTCTGCAGCAAAGCGAGTGAACGGCCTCTTCCGGCACATGCAACTGCAAAAAGAACCCCCCCCCTCTCCCGCAGCAACACAAACAGCAACAGCCAAAAGCACATCTTACAATATGCATGCACGCGCGAGAGCACTCGTGTAGTCAGGGCGGTCGCGGTTAGCACGTCTAGTGGAGAGCTTTGTGCCTTTTCTGATGGTGCAATCCGGCCTCAGAGTTGATAGCTTGGGTTTCAGGTTTTAGGGTTCATGATGAATTTACAGGGTTTGCAAAGGCTTCGGGAATTTAAGGCTTAGGGTTATCTTCCACCTTAAGATCACAAACCCGTACGTGCTGAGCCCTGACAACCTTGGAGAGGTGATGAGCTTGGCCCTGACAGAGATCACTGGCAAGCTGCTTCGAATCTATGCCTTCAGCAACTTGCCCGAATCAGAAAAGGGTTTGGGGTCTAAGGTTTTGGGCCGAGATGTGAGGCCCCAAACCCCCAACCCTAAACCCGGGTTGAGGATTCAAGGTTTACTGTTTTCGTGTGGACGGGAAGGGGGGGTGGGGGGGGGGGTCCTGGGGCCGGGCAATGGCGGAGACTCCTGCACCCTTTGATGGCCATAGTCTGCGGTAGTCTAGGGGTCGGAACAAGAAGTAAGAGTATTCTCTTATGGTCCGTAAGTAATCACAGTATGATATAGTCTTAAACTCCAGTTTTACTGGCTAAGACCCCATGGTAGTGACAAATAGAACACAATCTTCAGCAACAAGACTACAGTACTGCCTATAACCCGAATATGTGCGCACATGTATGTGTGCAGATAGGTTTGCATACGTCATGTTTGTTTTCATGTGTGTGTGTGTGCGTGTACAAGTAAATACTGACACATATGCATATGCATACCTGTACATATCTACATAGTTTTGAATCTGATAACAAATCCGCCTGGGTTGGCGCAATCGTTGCCAAGTGGATGAGCACTCCATCTAAGGTGCTTTCGATGCCGGCGTCACGCCAAACCCTGCACAATGCCGAGGCCTTGTTCAAGGTTCTGCAGTTCAGGTTTGAGGCTCCGAGTCGCTTGGATTCTACTGCGTGCACTCAGAGTACTCATAGCAGCAACAACGATATCTTACTCCAGTCATCAGTTTTCTGATGCAGTATAACGGCTGGCTGCAAATATCGTTGCTGTCAAGAGCGACGGGGCGCACTCATTACCCGGTCGGCTGTACCGCTCTCGTTACGGCCTAAGGACAGGTCTACGAATCTGAGTACAGTATTACTGTGACCACTTGTACGGCTTTCGGACCGTTCTAGTTCAACAGGTAACTGCTGCCTGAGCATGTGCAACAGGCCACCGGAACGTTCACTCGGTGTTAATGTATTGAAGGGTTTATAGGGTTTAGGATGGAACGTGATTCCTGTCAGGCTACGTGTCCGGTTCTTCCTCGAATCCACCGTTGGACTTCTATCAGTTTCCGCGTCTTCTGGGCGATGTGTCCGTTTTGAAGAAGGAGGTCGTGGGAAATCCCATGTACGCCCAAGACCCAGTTGGCAAATGCTGAAACATCTGAAGCGAAGCTTGAGGTCTACAGGTAGCGGTAGCGGCTACGCCACGAGCTGAAACATACACCCTGCAGAAGACATGTGACTCAGGACACCTCTGCAGTGCTCATGGCTCTCTGTGCTCTCTCAGCGACGAAACCGCAAGTGGATATCATGTTGGCAAAAATCGCAGAAGGCCGGCTTCGTCAGATTGGACAGAGCAGTTTCCAACCCCAAACCCACTACCCTAGACCTAATCTACACCCCAAAATCCAAAAATCCGTCGAAGGCTTCTTTTGAGGGCCCTAGCTTGCCTTGCGAACAGGTGATAGGATTTGATATAAATGCAGAAGATTTCCTTTGATTATGGGTTTAGGGTTTAGGGTTGAGTTGGTTCTAAGAGACCCAGATCTCCTCGTGCAGGCTCGATCCTGTCCTCATCGGAGCGAGACGAAGTGCTCGTTCGAGCTTTCCGTGGAGAGGACGGGCCTACGAAGGTAATATAGGGGTCTGAATAATGATGCTAACAGTTACTAAGCGATAATGTCCCCATAAAACCCCTCATATAAGTATAAGATAGCAAGCTACACCGCAAAACCCTGTTGTAGTTATCAAGCCTCCCACATGTACTTGCCTTCGTTCGGTCGTGTAGTTATAGCTTTGCCCTTGTTCACACAAAAGGAGGCCATACTACAGCTCGGAAGCTCGGGATATGTTCGCAGAATGTCGGTTTGTTCTCAGGCTTGAGTCAAAAAGTCTCAACCCTACACCCTAGAGTCTAGACCCTTGATCCCAAGCCCCTAGTAAGTCCGGTTGTAGGACCTATGTGTCGGACATGTCTTGTAAACAATGGCAAAGCAAAGGAACACATGACATGTCAAAATATATACAGGAATGTAGCGGCTGTAGTGTTCATGGGGTGTATGTATATGTTAGCTTAAGTGCGAAAATCAATCGTAAATGTATTTTATTATGTACGATACGGGAAGGTCAGGATATACAATGCAATGCAGTGCAATGTAATGCAATGTAACCGAATGAAATGTATTTCAAGGCAATGTATTCTTACTTGTGTGATGTTATGATCTGCATTGCCGTGCGATGCAATGAAGTGCAGTCAAATGCTGTGCGATGCAACGCGATGCAGTGCAGCGCCTCCATGTATCTATGTACCAATACATCATCGTATGTGTTTCAATGTTTGCAAGTCTGTGCATTTGGGTATGCATATGTATGTGCATGTATGGGTGTGCAAATGTATGTATGTGTGTCTATATACACACGCACAGATACACACTTCTGTGCAGAGACAGGGTTTCGGCTATGGTGTTTGTTCACAGAGCCGTAACCCACTGAGCTCCATCGGCATTTGAGCCCGCTAGGCTTTGCCCGGGCTACTGAGCCGCTTCTTGGAGGGGACGCTCGGGTGCTCATTAGTCCGTTCAAGGGTTCGGTCTTAGGGGAATTACAGTAGCGGTTCAGGTTAGACTCCTCATGGCTGCGAGTCGTGAGGTTTTGAGGTTCAGGTTTGCACGAAGATGTGGTTTGTGTTGCAGGGCGTGAAACCCACTCCTTGCCCTTGCAGGGTGCCCGGATGTGCGGCCTGGAGCCTTGCCCAGGATTTGCTGGGGTTCGTTTGGCATCGGTACCCTCAAAATCAAAAAGGCACACGCAAGCAGCCGTCAGTCGACTCGGTCAACTCGTTGACCTTGATCTCGGAAGAACTAAGGAAGGTGGTTGCCCGCAACTCCATCTGAGGATGCACTGCCACGCTGTTGAAGCAAGGCTCCTGGCAAGAAAAGGCTGACAGCTTGTAACCCATGTGAAAATCCTATGCCTGCCATGCCTGACCTGCGAGGAGTCTGTGTAGCAGCCTGCAGGGCGACCAATATTTTTCCTACGGAACCTGAAGGTGGATTTGATCCCCCTGTCAGCTTTGACCTCCCGGCAATGTGAAGTTCATGCTACATCCTAAGAGTCTGCTCGTCAACACATGTGCCACCACAATCCTGGCATGAAAATCATGTTCATACTCATCATCCTCGCCGTCAACAACATCATCGTCACCATCGTTATCACCAGCAGCAGCAGCAGGAGGAGGAAGCAGGGGTCTTACATATCTTCCTGTTCCTCCTTCGCCCAGGTTGTTATATAGCTCGTCAATATAGGAGCTGAATGTCGAATTAGTAGTACTTTTTCCTAGGGCTCCTTACCATAAAGACTATCCTCCAGTATCCCCCGTCAAAACACGTTCTAACTATTAAGGCCCCGGTATCCATACCATCTAGCTGTCAGGGAAGCCGGGGAGGTCGGGTCCATGCCTGCTTTTTGCGCATCCGGTCTCAGATAATAGTCTGGCTTACAGCATTCAATGCATCTGCACTCCGCCGCACAGAAACAGTGCGACAGCCAAGTGGGCAGTTTTCTCTGTCTTACGACTTCTCGCAACCTTTTTGACGCACGGAGGTGGTTGCAGAACCCACAGTCTTAACTGAACATGAACGTCAGCCCGGGACAGGAAATCCCATTCCGCTCTGCCGGTCAAGTGCTTCGGACAGGTCCGGAAGGCTGGTGAGAGATAATGTGTATATATATATATATATATATATATTATATATATATATATATGGTACGATATTGTTATAGCATAACATAACATGAGACTATAACATAATGCAAGATAACAGTGATATCATGCTTAGCTTCGCTGGCAAGATGCCAAATATTCCACACGGCCAGTGGCCTGCACTTGGCACGCATCCAAGAAAGCCTCGGCTGGAGAGCCCCTGAACCCGAAGCCTTGAACCCTTAACCCGCAAAAGCCAAGCCTCAGATCCCTAAGCCCTAAACTCCCCCGAACCCCAAAACCTGAGCCTACATCACTAAGCGAAGCCCGAAACCCCGACATCCCTAAACCCGAACTCAGACACGCTCGGCCCACTCTTCGCGGAGGGCAGATGACCACGACCTTGTCCGGGTCCCACGAAAGCAGCAGCCTTCCATCCCCTCAATTAGAAAATGTTCAGTAGGATAATACAGGGTCCTGTTTAACACTTCCCAATACTATTTTCGTGGTTCCTTATTGTAGTTATCGTATAATGGGCCCGTTTCTAAGTATTAACGCCCCTATATTAGGAGGTGTTCAGTAGGATAGGGCTTCATGTAGGCTTAGGGTTTAGGGGTAGGGTTTGGTGTTTAGGGTTGGGGTTGAGGGCCAATGACTCTTGCCTCTGAATTTTCGACCTCTCGGCTGGCTTGGCTTAGTGCGGGGCTGGGGGTCAGGACGCCTGGTCCCCTGCAAGTACTGGGATCCTTCTATCGTTAGTCTCACATCGCCTTCAAAACGGGGCTATAACATCGGCAGCAAGCTGCCGAGAAGTTTATGGACTTTGCGTCCAAAGGACGCTGCGAAACAAGCACCAGGAAAAGGATACCTTCTTGTGGTAGAAGGCTTTTGGGATCTAGGGGTTGAGGTTTTAGGGTTTAACTTGCGAAACCTCCGTACAGATAGTATGTGGTAGGACCTCTAGGCAAATAGCACGCCTGCAGTATCTACCGTTAAACCCTAAAACCTAAACCCTAAAAACAAACTAAACCCCTAAACCCTAAACCCCAAGACTCAAGACTTCGCCGTACCTCACGCAGGAAGTCCTGGACAGGCAGGCTCCGTCATTATGTGGGAACCCCTCTACCAGCCGCATTTAGGCATTGAAGTGCTTAAAGTAAGAGCCTTAAGAATTGGGGTTTGGGGGTTCCTGATGATAACTATATAGTATAATGCAACCCCCAAGCCCTATTTTAATTATTCAGGCCCCTACATTACCCAAGCTCAGTGTTAGCAAAGCTCCGGCGGTTCAGCTTCCGGGCTTTCACCGCTTTGCCAAAGCTGAACACCAAGCCGTCAGTGAGGTTAGGGGGTTTAGGGTTGTTTAGGGTTTAGGGTTGTTTAGGGGGCGTGTTTTCTGGAAACTGCAGCGCAAACTTATGACTAAGCCCACACAAAACCCATCAGACCATGATAACTCTACACCTCCAAACAGTGAACCTCTGAACCCAAAGCCGTCCCAAAGTGCCCCAGTAATATAGAAGCCTAAACAATTACCTATATTTTTCCTTAGGGCTCCTTAATATAACCATAGTATAAAGGAGCCCAAAGCCCTATTCTAATTATTAAGGCCCCTGCAGTCCGTTCTGCTCTAGGCTCTTCACCTTCGCATCCGAGATGCTCGATCTTCGATTCGCCTACTTTTCCGAGGATCAGGTCCAGTCCTTGGCGCGCGGGCTTTGAGCAGAGATGGTTCAGGAAATTCAGAGCATGTGGATGGGTTTGTGTGAAAAAGGCTCGTGTGTGTGTGCGCGCATACATACATATATATATATATAGTAAAAAATATACAGATAAATCTTAGTTTTATTTGCGTATCTTAAGCAGCTGTTTGTTTGTTAGATGTAGTCCCGTCTAACAAAGTCTCGGACACACTTCTGCAACTGAGTTCGACTGAGGTCGGAGATATCGCCAGAACCTTCTGCCAGCTGCGGCATCATTGCCCAGTCTTCCTCGCGACTTTGCGTCGGGCGCGGTCCCCCAGCACAGCAGCATCATGCTCTCGGTTTGTTGTTTGGTTGTCTTTGTTTCTTTAGCTGTGTCTGTGTGCATGCATGCGTCGACGGCGGTTGTGCAGTTGTATGATGCTTTTACTTACCCTCACCCCTTCGAAACAACAAAATGTGAGCTGTTTACGGGCTCCAGCACTTCAGAGTGCTGCGTAACAAGTATTCGCAATACTTGGCAGGACTGCGCTAGGGCCACCTGGGTTGTTCAATCCCCGTCTGCCTTTCAAGCATAAGCATGAGATGCTGCAAGTCAGGAACTGCCCATGCGTTTGCACGAGTACGCCTGGTGGAATCTCATTGACATCGGTGAGATGTACTTGTATCTGCAGGCAGGCGGCAAGACTGGATGGCGAGAAATTCAACAAGTCGGCTGAGATGCAAACCCATAGCTTTGGCAGGTTGATGACCGTGACATCATTGAACGCATCGCCAACGAGGTTTATAAACTCATTTTCAGCATGAAGTGCGCCCTTGCCACTGCCAGCATCGGGGACAGTTGGCTCGCAACTCCCGACCCTATAAAGCCTTTCAGATTGAGGTGATTCCAGGGGAAAGGCATTTCGATGCCTGATTGCGTGCAGGTACAGCTATCCAGCTAGAGCGCTGAAGATCTTCGCTTTCCTGGATGTAGGAGACAAGAGGCCCGAAGCATCCGGTGGCACATGCCCCTTTCGAAGTTCGAGGGCCAGAAATGCAAGGAGGATTTGCTGCATTCTGGGCTAGAGTAGCGTCTAGAGTCAAGTGGATGTGTTCGCAAGACTCCTATCAACATGCCTTTCTGATCTGCAAGACTCGGAAGTGTCAGAAGATCTGAGTATCTTCGATCAGCTGTCAGGCTTCACTTGTTTGCCTCTAGGCAGTCCTGATTGCTAGCCGATCAAACCTGCAACTTCGGATCGGGAAGGCTGTGTGCTCGGCTTTTCCGGCAGTTCGAAAAGATTTGGGGGCTTTGGGAAGGCTGGATGAGGATCTGTTTGTCCTGCGACCCCATTGTGATTGTTTGTGCCTCTAAACTGGCAGCTCAAAGAACGTAGACGAGACTGGGTCATACAGTAAATCCTGCTTGTCGTGTTCTTTCGGCCCGTACGCGTCCCCTCTTCCCCCAGCCCCCCACCCCAACCCAGTTTATGCTGAGATTCCAAAGCCAAGACCTCCGATACCAGCACATCAGGACGCTTCGACTTTTAGTGCGCATCCCAGAGCCCTGGTCGCTGAGGCAAGTACTACGTATCATTAGGCAGCGGATAGCTAGCCCTTGTCGGCAACAATCATGTCGTCTCCGTCATCGTCGTTGTAGTCGTAGTCCCAGTCGCAGTCGCAATCGTAGTTGTCGTCGTTGTAGTAAGTGCAGCAGAGAACTAGCACCAGTACCAGTAGTGGTAGTAGTAGTAGTAGCAGCAGTAGCAGTAGTAGTAGTAGTTGTTGTTGTAGTACTAGTAGTACTAGTAGTACTAGTAGTACCAGTAGTACCAGTAGTACTAGTAGTACCAGCAATACTAGTAGCACTAGTAGTAGTCGTCGTCGCAGCAGTAATCAGCAGCAGCAGCCTCAGCAGTAGCCGTGGTTGTTTTTGTTGTTGTCGTCCTCCTCTTCCTGCTTCTCGGCCTTCTCCTCCTCCTCTTCCTCCTCCTCGTCGGCCTCGTCATTCTCGCGGCCGCAGAATTGTCAATTTGTTGTCGTTCTTGCCGTTGCTGCTGATGTTCTGACAGTGCGAAACCGCTGTCACAGGCCTAGCAGTACAACAGCAAGAAGAATGAACAAGGGCGTTGCAGCTCTTGTGACATGACAGTAGATATACCGCACAAGCCCGCAAGAGGTCGCGAATAGGGTATCCTGAAATTTGCGCACCCCCAGCTCGGACCCTTGCATATGGGACACAATAGAACCTTTAGAAACTAAGAAAAATGCCCATAAAACCTCCAGAAAGCCCCTGAGCAGCCCGTCCCTAGATCCGAAGTGTTCCTCGGACGATCTCCTTCTTGACCCCTCAGGCCGGGGCGTAGTTCGAATGAAATGTCTACTAGGGTTTGTGGTTCGGGGTTGCTGGCAGCTACAACCGCTACCTCCACAGGGCTTGGGGCTGAGGTATGGGTTGGATCGGCTATGATCTTGGATATCGTCCGCGTCATCCGTCACAGCGGCAGCAACGCCGCCAGGGCGGTGGCATGTATCACCGTCCTCAAGATACCGCCTGACCTTGCGAGTTCGCAGGTAGTCTCAGGATTGTTCAGGCTCCTTCTTCCCTCGGCTTTGAACGAAAGGATAAAGTTAGCTGTCAGTCAGGTCCATACAGCCTCACAGGGGCTACAGAGCTACGGAGTACTTGTGCTTGCGAATCTCGTGCGGCTGACCGTAGTGTCGCTGTCTCGCAGATCATTACTTTCGTGTTGAAGGGAATTGCGAAGCCTCAGTTTGCAGGATTGCCGTTCACAACTAAATATTCGATGTAGTGTGCAGGGTTTGGGGTTCACATTTCAGGCTTCGGGTTTAAGTGGCTTAAGGCTTCTTTCTGTAGAGCCCTGGGCAGCAAGCCCTCAGTTCGAGCGTTTTTGTCCATGGACTGTAGACCTCAAGATAAACCTTCAACCTAATCCCCTAATTTGGGGCCCTATACTACTAAGGGTACTTTGTAGGAGCCCCCATTAAGGGATCTACTTTTTGGATCCTCGTACACCCACACATCCTGCACCCTGAGTCCTGAAAACCCTGAATCTTAGCACAATGCGAACACCCAATGCCATTTTTTCATGAAGCCCTTTGACCCTGATGTGTGCCATGAGTTCCTTCCTTGTTGCCATGAGTTCCTCTTCGAGGTTCATGGGTAGTTATAAGAGGAGTTAGAAGTCCCTCAATATGGGTTATTACTATTGTTACCCTACTTATAATCCCACTTATAACCTCCCATGAATCGAACCTCCAAGCTTCCTTGTCCAGGGTGCAGCAGAGACGCTCATTGCATGTACGACGCTCAGGGGCGATATCCACATGGGCCCGTCTGCGTTCTTAAGACGGGGATAGGCTTGTCGGAACTGCTGATACGAGTGACGGTAATGAGAATGTAGCAATGCTAAGAATAGCAATAGTAAAAACACTGATCCTGGTAACAGCAACAACAACAACAGCAGCAACAGCATCAGCAGCAGCAACAACAACAACAGCAGCGGCAGCAGCAGCAGCAAAAACAACAACAACAGCAGCAGCAACAGCAACAGCAGCAGCAGCAGCAACAGCAACAGCAACAACAGCAACAACAACAGCAGAGCAACAACAACAATAATAACAATAGCAATGACGCTGATGATAAGAATAGTATTGGTTTCCATAAAACGAAGGGCAGTAACAATTATCATTTGTTTTTAATGGAGAACGACGAATGTTCGAACCCATCCACCACACGCTCGTTGCCTTCACCACATCCCGCCCTCCCCTGGCCGGCTTCCCCAAGACTGCCGTGAGATCTGAGTTGCCACTCTCGACATCAAGCCGAAAGACATCTTCCACCGTGTGAGGGCCTGGAAGGCGAGACAGATCTTGGAGGGACATTGCGATGGCTTCGCCAATGCCTGCTGTCAGAGAAATCGGAGACCGAGATCGTCATGCACTGACACATCTCACTGGTCCTAGTGCTTTCTCTTGAAGACATGAATCTGGTAATAACCTTGTGCCTCGCCCCATGTTGCATGGCTGTAGACATGATTGCCACCGAAAGTAAGACAATTGCCATAACATCTGGAATTGCGGCGATCGGAGTTACAGTCCTCTCGCTGCCTGCACATTTTAGCAGTTGGCAAGCGCATCATGTCCTCGCATGCCAGATCTACTTGGTTTTGATGAAGAAGCACAGGGCTCAGTCTTGATGAATTGCTGGGTCTTGAGCCAATCACCCCATTACTGAACCGCGCTGCTTTTCCACGACTCTAAGAACCCGCGCATCCTCAAGAATCGACATAGCCACGATCATCATCCTTATCATGATCTTCAGCATCTGACCACCTTGGTGCCACTGAAGGATGCTGTTTTTGTCATGCCGGCACGTGATGGTTGACCCAGGGGCTATCAGAAGTTAGTGTTCAAAATGAGGTATTGCATGTTTTGCTCAGAATTGTTTTTACATCACGAGTTGGCTCAGCTGTGGTGAGAGACACCCCACATCCCAAGCCTGAACCGCTAAACCCTAAACCCTTTGGCACCCGAGGCTGCTGCCCAACATCGGCTCTTTGTCGCCAAAGATGACCTGCGACGTGCTGGCTGCTGTGGCCAAGGCCTTCAAAGGGCTTAGGATTTAGGATTTTTAGGGCTTGCTAGCTGAGTAAGACAGAAGTTTAAATGGTTAGTAAATAGGTAAGGACCTATGAATAAGGGATAGTGGGAAGTGACAGGTGGACAAGTGACAGGTGGCATCTGAAGTGGAACTTGCAAGTTGGCTCCGGTGAGGATTTGATTAAGAGTCCTGCTGTTGAATCACGGTCTTGCCTCATCGTAGCTGCATGAGCTTTGGTGCCTGCTTCCGTGCCGGCAACAACACTGCCGGGGAAGAAGCTTGAATGACTCCCTCCTGGTAAAATGCGCCTGTTTTTCTTATCATTACCCCTGTTTTCGCTGTCATAGTACTATTGTCACTACCAGTAACAGCGGAGAGTGGCACTCCTTCTATGATCAGGCTTTACAAGCGAAAAGTCTGATGCTTCACTTCAGTTGTCTGCAGGCCGTCTTTTAGCGCGGTTGCTCGCCTCCCAGGCCGGCCAGAAAGAAGCAGAGTTCGTGCAGCACGTGGAGGCCACGCGCTGCCACCCTCACCGAAACCCGAAACGCGACAGAGGCCCTAAGATGAAACCCCGAGCTCTTTTGCTCTTGCCCAAGTTTATGCCAGAACATTCCGGAAACCCACAAAATCTCTACATTCTCTAGATGACATTGTTCTGATTCAACTTTGAGGATACCTACGCTGGATCTCTCAGGGTGTAAGGTTTCTGGCGATCCGGCCGATGGTCGCGTGCCAGGCGGCTGTGAACGAGCGGCCGTACAAGTACCACGCAGAGCACTTGGCATCTTTGGCAAAGTTGGTCGTTCACAACTATCTTCTGGCTACTAGTGAACCAGTGGAAACATCAGCCAGCATATATGTCATGCTTCCGCTTTTGCTTAGCAGTGAGTTTTACAGTTTTACGATTGTTCCGGTCACATGACTGGACCTTTTCTGCTTGAACGTCTTCAGCAAGGCTACAGAGAAGAGCAGTGTCGGTCCTGCGTCAGATTTGGAAGGTTCGGCCGTAAACTACGCTCAATGCTTGCGTCATACATCGTAGTTACCACTTGGTAGGAGTAGGAGTAGGTTAATCATAATGACGGTTAATCTCTTCTGCATCACTCCTCGCAAGCCAGATCTCGATGCTGCGCGATCTCAGCCTTCTAAAGGCTGCATCTGCGCCGTTGCCGCAGTCCCGGTGCATGCTCCAGAGCAGCGTCATGCCCAAACTGCTGTTACCAGGAGAAGCTTAGAGACATCTCTGCATGACTCCACGACAAGTTTTTTTTCAAGAAGCATGTCCCTGCACCCTAACCTAGCCCCGTAAACCCTAAACCCTAGTGAGGCGAACGCATTTGATGCAACGACACTTCGAGTTGGCCGACTGTACGCCCAGTGCTTTGCCTGCGGCCGAGATGGATAGGGCTGCGGGGGTTTCCTGATGATAGGGCCGTATGAGAAGGTTGGGTGTACTTACATGTCTATATATATATATACACATGTAATGTAAGGTTAGGTTGATAGGTAGGTAGGTATGTACTTATGTATGTATGTACGTATGTACTTCATGTATATGTATGCATGTAGGCATGTATGCATGCATGCATGCATGCATGCATGCATGCATGCAGGCGTGTATGTAGGCACGTATGTACGCATGTACGTATTTATGTACGTATGCATGTATGTAGCGCATAACTCTTCAAGGAACCTACTGTCTAATTATGAAGGGTCCCCACATTTCTAGTCCGCCTTCAGGCGCTCATGATCTTGGGCAATCCGTTTCCTGCGGTTTTCCTCTACTGCGGCTACTGCCTGGCTATTGTGGTCCTGTTGCTGTTGTTGTTTCTCTTAGCGGCCTTAGCGGCTTCTGTCTCCGGAGTACTTAAGTTCTTCTCCCACGAAGCTCTTGACTCCTGCTGAATTATGTGCAGGTGTGCCCTGCCGACAGCCCTGGCCGGACATCCAGCAGAGGCGCTTCGGAAATTATTCGGGGTCTTGGTCGTGAGCTGAGTAGCGTCTGTTCGGTTTAGTCATGGGTGCTTGGTTTAGCATCGGGTGTTGATAGGTGACTTTTGTGGACAGTATTACGATCTTCATGTTGGCGTATACAGAGTGCGGCGAAGTAGAAGAATCTCGAGAAATGCGAGAGACAAAGGCGAGAAGTGTAAGTATGTTTATGGCAAGCAGGATGCCTAGTTAGTCCGAGAGAAGCGGGTCGCAGCGTAGAAGAACAAAGGCCGAAGAAAAGTGTAGCTGCTTATTCTCTGTCGCAATGCCTCGTAATTGCGGTACGTGCAATTGCACTACTACATCATGCTATTTTTATTGGTCCCTGTCTGCGGTTGCTGTCGAATGCTGTGCATGTTGGCTATGGGCATCAGCATTGGGGGCTGATCGTCCAACATAATATAAAGGAGCCTAAAATAATCAAATATACTATTTTGCGGGTTCCTTATTATAAGTATAGTATAATGGTCCCCAAACCCTAAATTACTACGGCCCTATATTAATCTGTTGGGGCTTAGATCCGCAGTTCGGTTCGTCGAAGTACTTTCGGCTTACGCGTGCGCCGCTGAAGGCTTCTCACTAAAATGGTGTAGGGTCCGCGCGCTTTGGGGATTGGATATTCGACCTAGACCCTGCTCTCTCATGCAGAGAGCTACATACGCGTTCCATGCACCTCGGAACTAACACTGATACTCCCGCGGATGCGCTCCGTGAGAGTTCGGCAAGACGTCCCCTTTTATTGGGCTTTGCCATGCGCAAAGCCCTGAAAGAGACCCATTAGCACCCCCCCCCAAAGAACAGTATCCTACCACTAATTGTTGCAGGGTGACCAAGAGGAGATGGAGCACAAAATGTCCGGAGCTCTCCGGGATCCGCGGTTGTAGGCTTTGGGCTTTCGGATCAAGGCTCCTGTGCAAGCTTCTCGTCCCCAGCCTTGGTCTGTGTGCTTGGTTTAGGGTTTAGGTACGTAGGCTGTAGAGCGCAGGGTTAGGGGTTGAGGGTTTAGGGGTTTTTGGTTTCGGGGTCTGGGTCTCTAAACTAACATTCCGAGGCTGACCACCATGTCTCAGCTGCTCACAAAGCCTGGAGCGCTTGGGCCTTATCGTTGTGTCGAGGTGAAAGGGTCTTAGACCATAGCTTCGTCGCCTGTTTGTTGTTTTTTCATGTTGCTCTTTCCCAGAGTAGGGCCCTATTTAACACAAAAACCAAGCATCCTGATCGCCATCATCATCATCATCACAAGTCTCGCAGTGATTTTGTCTTGCTTTGATGATTGGCTGTCGGAGCGGTTTAGGGTTCAGGGTTTAGGTTTGGTGCACCAGGAGGCGATAGATGTGTATATTCCCACATACCCTCGCTAGACCCCGTGCTGCAAGCCTTGAAGCAGCATGGTGGTGCTGTGGTCACACAACCGAAAGGCCGCGCGACGTGCAGCGAGCATAGCCTTCGGTGACGGGGGGTTGCTATAGGGGTTTAGGGGTTAGGGTTTAGATTTGGGGTTTAAGGGTCTAAGAGTTTAGGGTTTCGGGTTTGGGGTTCGAAGAGGCTTGCTACAAGAAGAGTTAGTCTTGAGGCTTATGACTACAAGGGTTAGTTAAAGACATTGGGATGCGCTGATGCCGAAAAATACACAACGCACGAGAACCACAGGCCACCGTGCGGCTTAAACCTCAACCCGAACCCCAAAACGATGACGTGGCGTTGTCCAGGGGTCCACTCACAGCGACAAAAGGAACATTCAGAGCGATGCGTTGTGAATGTGATGGTTACTGCGGCTTGTGCCGATTTGTTTAGGGGTCGGAATACTTCGTACTCAAATTCCCTTTAACTTCCAAGATACTTTTACCTTAAGATACCCCAGACTATCTTTTAAGTTAAGGCCCCCCTAAAAACCCCTATATTGCTCCCATTCCTAAGGCCTCTAATATACTGGCCTATATAATTCCCGATAATTCCCTGTATTGTCTTAGGGTTCCTTAATCTAATTATAGTAGAACTTACCCAGAAACCTTATAGTAGAACATACTCCGAAACCTTGTAGTAGAATATATCCCGAAACCTTGCAATAGAATATGCCCCAAAACCCTACTCTAATCATAAAGTTCCTCATGTTCTGATCATGGCCTTAGGGTTTAGGGGTTTGGGGTTTAGGGGTTGCTTGGAGGTTCATGGGTAGTTATAAGTGGGGTTAAAAGTAGGGTAACTATACTTATAACCAGTATTTTGGGACTTATAACCCCACTTCGAAGTACCCATGAACCTCCAAATGGGGTTTAGGGTTACCTGCCCGAGGTACAAGCTGCCCAAAGACGGCCGCATGTTTCGCGCGAAGGAGCGGCGGCAATGGAAACTGTGAGAGCTCTCTTCGGAATTTGGGGGTTTGGGGTTGTAGGGGTTTCGGGATTTATTAGGGTTTGGGGGTTTATAGGGTTTAAGGGTTTAGGGATTTAGGGTTTAGGGTTTAGGGGTTTAATTAGAGGTTTATGCAAGAATTCTGCGGACCATCCAAGTGAGAAGCACGCCAAGATTCTTAACAGGGCGACATGCCATAGTAATTACAAAACCATTGCGCCGTTTAGAGGTTTAGGGGTCCAGGTTTGGGTACATTCGGGTAGATGACTTATGCTATGACAGATCTAGGCTCAGCGTTTGCAGTATCGAAGCCTAAAACACAAATTGCCTACATAATTCCTTGGGGCTCCTTTACAGAACTATACGGAACTCTTCCCCAAACTCTAGTTTCGTTATTGAGACTCCTATCTGAGTTTGCAGTGTTGGTCTTGAGCCTCTCTTGGCTTGAGGGTTCCGGGTGTGGGCGGTGATGCGGCCTTCTGGTCACGGGGACCAGGGTTCTTGGTTTGGTGGAGAGGTGAGGGGTGCATGAGACGCTGCTTCGATGCTGTACCCCACACCCTAAGGCCCTAAGCCCTATCTTGGCAGGACGACTTTTGGTGGGAGCAGCTGAGGCTGCTTCCGGGCAGTGTGCCGGTTCAGTACTGTAGGTAGGGCTGGACTTGGGTGTCTGAACTGGCATGGAATATACGGCTCCTTACCATACTTATATGTAGTATGATATACCCCGAAACCCTATTCTAATTATGAAGCAAAGCCCCCATGTTGCCCAAGCACCCTGGAGATAGCACACCACTGAAAGCCTTTACTGCAAGTAGCCCCCACTTCCAGCAAGCCTTGGCTTTCAAACATGGGGGGAGCCGGGAGCTGTAGCTACAGAGCCATTTGAGCTAGCGGTTTAGGGTTGAAGGTTTAGGGTTTAGTTAGGGTTTGGGGTTTAGGGTCCAGGGTTAGTCATCCCGGCCAGAGGCAGCGACACTTTCGCCTCCGGCGTCGGGCAAAAGAAGCGGGGGTCACTGTGGTCGGCAGCCCAGCACGCCCCTCTCTTGCTCTGTTTGCGGACAAGGCATGTTTGAACACATGTTGAGTACGAGGATCTTCTGTAAGACTGTAAGCCGTAAAGCATCTATGCTAGGTAGCTGGTGTTGACAGGGCTCCCCAAAACAAGAGACCCTTGTTTAGAGCAACATCGATCATCCGACACTTCTCCGGTGTGCAGCCATGGTTTAGGGTTGACGAGTTTATGTTGTGCGGGGATTCCTTAACCCTTAAACCCCGAACCCGAAACCCTAATTAACCATCGTGGCGAAGCATGGCCCTGCTTCCAGTCGCATTTTCTATGCTGTTTGGCATGTGGCACGAGGCCGAAGATCAGAAGCAGGCTGCATAGAACAAGCGTGCGAAGACGGAGCGTGTGGAGATCCCACATGGCAACTTGCTGTGGCCTCTCTTCCCAGGCGCCTGCCCCCAAAAGCGCAGCTGAAGACGAGGACAAGCTGGGGAGAATGCCTAAAACATTGGGTCCCGGAATTTCGTATCGGCTGTACAGTGCCAAAGAAATCTGATCCTATCCTTCTGGAGCCAAATCCTGAAACTTCTGAACTTTGGGTAATTAGCAATGTTGCACCCCTGTAGTTCCTATAAATGTTTATAAACTTCTACCACATCATCAAGAAACGTCCTGAAGCACATTTGCGACATCTACTTTTGCAGGATGCGGATGAAGCCGCACCCGCCGTGATCCACGTGACTCGCCAGGCAGAGGGTGCTGCCCGGGTTTAGGGCTTAGGGTTTCGAGTTTGCGGGGTTGGGGGTTAGTTGGCACATGGTATCTGAAGTTACCACACGGTACGTATTTCTCGGCATCTCGCGCAGGAGTGCCTGCAGCTGGTACAAGGCTGTGCCAAGATGGCCTCAGCCTGAGCCTGGTTCACACGGTTTAGGGTTTAGGGTTTAGGGGTTTAGGGTTTAGGGGTTTAGGGTTTAGGGTCGAAGGTGAAAGATTCACCCAGCCCTGAAGTGACCTGACGGGTCTGATCCCATAAGCTTCCGTGGGCTCCTGACTTAAAGTGGAGTGCTCCGACATGTTGGAAAGTATGTTAGCCTCGATAATCTCATTGTGGCCACACCACACGAAGGCAGTCAGCATTTGGCGAAAGTAGCGTAGTTCAAGCAAAAATTCCTTCAACCTAAACCCTAAACGTATAGACGCTACACTCCTCAACACCCAAACCCCATAAACGCTACAAGCCTACTGACACCAATACTTCCCTACCCTACATCTCAACCCTAAAGCCGCAAATGCATAGACCCCTACAGCCCTACACCCCTACCCTACACCCCTCCACCCTTACCTCAACTCTCCCAAGACCAGGGCTGGCACGACGAGTCGTTGCTCCAGGGAACGGCAGCCTGGCTCTGCAAGGGCCGGCGCAGCTCGGCTTGGTCTTGCAAAGAGGGTTTAGGGTTTTTTTTGTTATCTTCAAAAAGGTCTTTGAACGACAAACCCAAAAACAGGATCTTATTATGCGTATGTGTATATGTATGTTTATTTATATATACATATGTGTGTGTGTGAAAATATACACAGGACATGTAAATACTTATGTATATATGTATGTAACGTATTTGCATTTGCATGCTTTCAGTGGTATACGCAGCCTAAGGGCTTGCACAAGCTCTTGGCAGTATGCACGCGGTTAGGACTCAGCCTTCCCGGCGCAGAAATCTGCCCAACCCCACCATGACAGGCCACTGACCCCCCAGGCCCAAAAATGCAACTGGGTTTCACAAAACTACGATGTAGAATGTTACGGAGGTTACATGTATTGCAGTCATGCAGTGGTGTACGTTGTGATCGCATCCTCCTCACATGAACCTGATTGTAAAATCGCAAACACTGACCGCACAAGCCAGACAAGATACTACCTAAATGGTTCCCAACCTCATTCTTGAGATACGACCCCAACCTGTCTGCGTTGAGCCGAAGCACCCCTAAACCCCACAACCCTCCAACTCCACACTCCCCACCATGACCTTTGGATTTGTTCTTTGGATTTGTTAAATTAAATAGAGGAAGAGATCCCAACCCTCTTCTTACGGGGCCTGCGAAGAAATCCTACCAGCATTACAGTATTGCAAGAATCAGAAGCTTCTGCTACCTTGAAGACCCGACACCCCAATTCCGGCAAGCAAGGACACTACGGACTCTTTGATTATATGAAGTAGACCCTAAACCATCCTAAACTCCAAACCTTCCATCAGCCCCTAAGCCCCGAAACCCTGAACACTCCCTATAGCCCGGGTCGCAGTAGTTAAGGCAGAAAGCGCAGCAACAGGGGGCTCAACACAGACCGTTATGAGTCTCCAGCCCACAGCGCCGGAAATCAAGGATGCACGGGATGGCCTCTTCATTGCAGTGGACCTCCAGAAATTGAACAAGTGGGAGGGACGGAAGGG
Organism: Symbiodinium sp. clade A Y106; assembly: GCA_003297005.1. NCBI lineage: Eukaryota > Dinophyceae > Suessiales > Symbiodiniaceae > Symbiodinium > Symbiodinium sp. clade A. The sequence goes on from BGNK01000412.1 coordinate 200,042, forward strand.
GATGCCAAACACGCATGACTCCTCCACGCGCAGTGGGGGACGCTTGCGAGGCCACGATGCGCCGAAATGTGGCAGCATCAGCAAAGACTGGCACCTCTACATAAACCAAGCCGTTAGGAGTGAAGAGAATAGCATGGTTATGAGAGTATCCCTGGAACACATCAAGCCCCGCTTGCCCCGAAGGAAGGCTTTTTTGGCAGTGAAACGAGACAGCATCGGCTCAAGATAACACCCCTTAAACCCTAAACACAAAAGCACAGGCCATGCCGAACTTTCTCCTTCCGAGGCCCTGAGCCCGGTTTCGTGTTCCAAAAAAATGTCGCAGGTCCTTCTTCTTGGAGTTAAGTTTCATAGGATTCCCTAGGGTATGAGGTTTAGGTTTCTGGAATTAAGTTAGCTTCATAGGATTCCATCGGGTATGAGGTTTTGGCTTTTTTTGTCGGGCGTCTGAAACGTAGGGACGAAGGGGTTCCTTACCTAGGGGTCTTGAAGGATTTGCTACTCATGAAAAGGGTACGACCTAGTGGTACCGCGTGGGCTTTGTGGTTTGGCCTTCCGGGATCTTTCGGGACAGTGGATATCGGAGCTTGCTGAGTTCATCTTGACTGGAGTCCGATAAAGCCTGAATCCTGAATCCAAGTACACGCCTGACGGAGAGGGACGGGAAAGGGCGTTCAAAAACACATCTTATCTGGACCCTGAACCCTACACCCCGAAACCCTACAACGCACAAAACCTTACTAAAACTCTGAACCCTGAAGCGGTTATATGCAAACTAAAGCCCTAAAGACTAAACAGTAAAACCACAAAAGCCTGAAACCCTGGAACCCCTAACCCGAAGACCCAGAACCCTAAAATCTTGAACCCCGAAACCCTAAATCTGGAACCCTAAAACCCTAAACCCGCAAACCCCAAGCCCTAATCCCTAAACCCCTCAGCCCCCTAAACCCCCAAACCCCTAAGCTCCTAAACCCTAAACCCTAAATTCTAAAACTTCAAGAGGGCCGCTGACAGGTTGCCTCCTTGCTGGGAGCCTTCTCAGAGCTTGGCTACTCCTCGCCGCTGCTACGTGCGGCCCTGGAGCATGTCCGGGACTGAGCATGTGGTGAAACAGAGCCTGAACCCTGAACCCCTAAACCCCAAACCCTAAACCCTAAAACCCTGAACCCCTAAACCCTAAACCCCGAAATACTATAGAACCCTCAGTCTGGGTCTGTGATCTTGGGCAGGTTTTTGTTGCTTGAGGTGTGCCGGGCCCGGAAGTGAAAGGACTTCTAGGATGCAGGTCTGATGCCATGAGCTTTGGAGGCTTTGGGCATATGTGTATGTATATATATATATATGGACAAAGAGAGAGAGAGAGAGAGAGCAGACCAGAACAGGCTCAGAAGGGTTTGCGATGCCTGCATTGCTCAAGGCGCTTCTGAAAGTGCGGATCAATGTCAAGGCCCTCCATTTCCCAGAAGTTGGATCCACATTCATGTTAATGTCATGGCACTCACAACCGTCGGACGAGTTCGAGAGTCGTAAATGACGAAAACACGGAACACGATTGTCGTGGAAACATGTACAGTACAGCACGTACGACTACAGCCAAAAGAGCGACTATGGGCAGGAGGATGATGGTGGTGGTGATGTTCATGAACATGACAACCATGATGAGATTGAAGGCATGATCAGTGGTTATTCTGAAACAGGGTGACGAAGGTTGTTATGAGAAGTTCGAGCACTGCGACCGTGCTCACGGCGACGACGATGACAGCGACTCGCTGATCTGTGTTTGATGCGGCCGTCGTAGTAGTGTCGTCACTATCACTATGACTATGACGATGATGACGAGGATGATGAAGATGGTTTTCTTTTTTGTTGTTATCAGCATTGTTGTTATTATGATTTTTATCGCTACGCCCACATAGTAACTTAGTATCACTATTAACATGTTCACTGTTGTTGCTACTGCTATTGTTGTCGTCGGTATTACCGTTCTGTTGTTTACTTTTGTCTTCCTGCTACCGACGCGATTACAGGGGTTGGCAGCCGATGGTGAACTCCTTATCTCCGGTAACATGTCACCGAGAACGAAGGGCAGAGACATTCCAGCTCAGTGCGGATGCCAGTTCCGTTAGCTCTCTTGCCAAGTGCCTGCATTCGAGAGTTTCTGTACTACAGACCCGGTGTATCTGTAGTGGACCAATCCCGTATCTTTGCAACATCCCAAAACCATGCGTCAGCTTACTTTCCAAAGAAGATTTGGAACGCCTAAAAAACTGGGCCTAAACCTCGCCCGAGACCCATGCTTCTGAGGCTTTGCTTCGGGCGCGGGGCTCGGTGGTTGGGCCACACCTGCTGTGCCAGAGCACCTACCTGACCTGGGCAGGATTCAGAATCAGTTGCTTTTTCAATCCCTCCAGCGAACTTAGTGCCATAATTCCTAGGATGTTAGAGGCATCGACTCATAGGAGCACCCGCAGCGACATTCCTAGCTCGCTGCGCAATAGTTACATGGTTGATGGTTCTGCCACTGTCGCGAAGGGTGGGCAGATATCCGGGTTCAGCAGTCACACCGGTGAAGCCTAACGACCAGAAGGAGGTTAGCATCAAAGTCAGGCTCAGGCGATGCAGCCCCGGATTCAGGCTCAGTCATGGCCTCTATATCTCTTCGAACGTCTCCTTCTTGTAAAACCGGACCTGAATGCCCGAAGCTTAGATTCCGACGCAGAGAGTCAGACTCAGGTGGCTTCGGCTATACCACCTGCAAGCTGCACGGAAGCCGTGCAGGGTGCAGTGGACGCAGGTGCCGTTGGACTCAATTGTCTAAACTGACGCGAGTTCGTTTCCCATCTATACCGCCCAATCTCTTCCACGGCGGCCTGGGACAGGAGGTCACCGAGATAAGGTCGACTGCTGTTGTTGTTGTTGCTGTTGTTGCTGTTGTTGCTGTTGTTGCTGTTGTTGTTGTCGTTGTCGTCGTCGTCGTCGTCGTCGTTGTTGTTGTTGTTGGTTGTTGTTGTGTTGCATTTGACCCTGTACTCCTTTGTCATGTTAACGAACTCGCTCTTCTAATCGATGATGCATGAACATATGCTACATGCAGCCACGTATGCTGAAAGTGCTCCTCCCCCGACAGCACCCGGCCATGAAGATCTCGAGTCTCCTTCTGGCAGTGCCAGTGCTCGCCGAGTCAGCAATCCGGGTCCCAGTGCAAACTGACCACGGCTGCTTCAGGAACAGCTACTCAGCTTGCAAGACAGCATTTGCTTGCACCTCGCTGCACCGCGAGCTGTTTCATTATTCAGAAGGTTGTGAAGGTTGGTGGAGACGGGGAGCCTTCGACGAAGCACTGGACTGTTGCCAGTGCCGAAGCCCGGGCTCACCGCCCAGCATTGCGACTCCGAGCCTGCAGTCGGCGGAATGCTGCGACATCCACTTCTCAGGGATTGCCAGGGCAGCAGGTCCCATCGTGCTGCGGCCGGAAAGGCGATTGCCCCCAGGGCTTTGCGCTTTCGGAGCCCTTGACGGTCTGGCGGGATTGCGACTTGAGCGAACTTCAGAGCTACACTTGGACAGAAGTCACCAATGCCTCAAGCAGCTGCTGGACCCAAGATCAGCGCGGCTGGTACTACAAGCCGGAAGCAGTGACATGCCAAACCTGCGTCTATGTCGGTGACACCACCACGGTTTCAAGCACATTCACGGTAGCAGGCACTACCACGTTGACTGTGACTGTGCCTGCTGCAGCTGTTTGGGAGCCGGTCGGCGCCCCAGACGAATCTGCTTGCCCTGGTCGCAACGTCAACTTGGGGGTGTACTATACGGTGCACAGCAGCAAGAGCATCGAGGAATGCAAGGATGTTTGTCTTCAGCAGTACCCAAGGTGCAAAGGCATCGAGTACAGCAACAATCGATGTGAGATCTGGACTAGGCCCCAGGGCATTTACATCTCAAAGCACCTCAGTGTTTTCACTTGTCTTCGCTTTGGATGGGCCACCGAAAGCTTGATCCCGGTGGATGGCGGGCCCGGGCGGGCCTGTCGGGGGACGTCGCCCATAGACAGCTCGGCAGCGTACTACTCCGTCTCAGCGGCCATACTTTTGGAAGACTGCAAGGCCCAGTGCTCTGCTTCAGTAATTTGTTTCGGCATCGAAATCAGCCTGGGACGTTGCGAAATCTGGCAGCGGCCCATAGAAGCCGTCGCCCATCGCTCAGGTTTCACATGTTTGGCATTGTCGCCCGAGTCAATCCTTCCCTGAAGAGGATCTGGCTGCAGCCTGGGGTTGTCAAGAATTGGTGACAATTCGGGGCCGGTTCGACAGTATATCCGGGTCCCTCACAGGGATTCCGATACCGAGAGGATGAGGCATGCCTGTGGGTGGGATGACGTGAGGGTGCACCTACTATGTTGCTACCCAACCTGCTTGGGGAAGCACACGCCTGGCCGTCGAATACAGATGCTTGGAGGTTCATCGCAGTTTTAAGTGGGGTTACACGTGCTCTAACATGGGCCCCAACTTTGGTCATCCTACTTATAAACCCCAACTACCCTCAACCCTATCGAACCCTTTAAAGGAACCCCACTTATAGCTGCCCATGAACATCCAAGTGGGGGTAGAATTAACCAGGCCGGAGCCATGCTGTGGGCACACGACCGGACAGTTTCTCTCGGGCCGGTTGCAGAAGATAATAACGGTAGATTCCAAGAAGACGGAACTTCGTTCTCCTCTCGTCTCAAGGATTTCCGTTAGAAAAAGTCAGCAAACCCTTCTTGCCCAGTCTTCAACATTTTTGGAATCTGACCACATCGTTTCCGAATGTTTTCGCACACCACCAGAATGTTCTAGTCTTCAAGCCGCACCAGAACAAAGGTCAAAATGTGCACAGTCGGCTGCAGCTTCTCTTCCCTGACTGCATGGGTCGGAATTAGTCGTATCCTTCCTTCTGGCTCCTTACTATATTTAATAGTAGACTCATATTGTGTCATATACCGCGCCCTGATCTGATTGTTAAGGCCACTCCATTACGTAGTGTGCCCGTAGATTTCATGAAGCTTTGCTTGGCAACCAGATTTCAGAAGCTACAGTCACAGATAGGCTCATTCTGAGAGAGCGCCACGGTTTGGGGCTTAGGCTTCAGGTTTAGGGTTTAATTAGGCCCAAGCCCAGAAGAACAGGCCAAATTCCCTCTTGCAGAACAGTCGGGTGTCCCCTCTTTGAATCTCTTATAAATCTCAAATCCTAAAAACCCTATCCTAACTAAAAGCCCTGAGCCCGCCTCGACGCCGTGACGCTTGCTTAATCTTCCAACTCACTCCTCTGATGATTCAAGCGAGGCATGTCGGTGCGCAGCACCGCGGTACGGTCGCTGCCGCATCCCCGGACCCGAAGCTCTACACGGTCTTTAAATATGGCTTTTATTGCCAGAGTAAGGGTGCAGAGGTTTGCGATTAGAGTGTTTATTCTTGGGGTTAGGGTTTGGGGCTGTATGATTGGGGTTGTTATAGTTGGGGCTCGATTTATGATTCGGGCCTTTAATGTAAGGGCAACCCTTTCTGACGGATGTAGGGTTTGATTGTTACGGTTTAGGGAGAGGGTTTAGTGTTAGTTGTTTTTTGTTTCGGGTTTGTCATTGTCGTTTAGCGTTTTAAGGACATAGGCTTTTGTATCCAGGGTTCAAGGGCTCTACGGATTCCAGAAGGATTTTGCAAGGGACCGTCCAGGGACACGACTCCGACAAAGCTCCGCCCCCAAATTGCGGACAGAAGCCGACCCATTCTATGTAGCAATCCCAGAAGATTCCTGCACCGCAAAACTTGCAGCGACTCTTAGCCGAAGCCCACATGGGGGTTTCCGGAAATAGGGGACCCTAATGTAGTACAGCGCTGTACCCTGCATAGCAGAACCCCAAAAGAAGCTACCCCTCCTGAACCCTAAACCCTATGATACCCTTATAGTAACCCTTAGAGTAGCCCCTAATTTTCGGAAACTCCCAACATGAGGCTGAAGCGATGCACATCTCAGCTGCGCCAGCTCCCAGAGAAGGATGCCGACCCCCCAGATGGTCCCCAGAGACTCCAAGATCCCTTAATTAAGGAATATACCCTCTACGGGCTCCTTAAAGGGGTCTTTTACAGGGATCTATAAGGGCTCTATTAGGAATATACCTCATATCGTAGGATCCCTTACATGGTTTACGGTATATTCCTTGCTTAAGGGATATTGGAGTCTCTGGGTCACAGGGCAAGCGTCCGTCTGCTATAGGAGCCTTAATAATTAGAATAGGGTTCCTGCAAAGGGCGCCTTATAAGAGCTACCATAAGGGTACTATAGTATAGGGGCCTTTATAATTAGAATGGGGTTCCTTTAAAGGGCTCCTTATAAGAGCTACTATACGGGATACTATAAGGGTACTATAGTATAGGGGCCTTAATAATTAGAATAGGGTCTTGGGCCCATTATACTATAATTTTAAACGCTTCGCGTCGCCCACCTCGGGCCTTGGCCCTGTGCCGAATTGGTTGGAGATGTTTGTCAAAGCATCCGAAGCCTGCATCGCCACCCCGTCAAAAGTTGCTTTTCTGAGAGAAAACTTGGGCCGAGATCTTGCAGGCGCCAAAACCCAGCAGGCTGTTTGGCCTAGACTCAAAATTTCTAGTGAGTAAACCCTGAAACCTGGAGAGCCAAAAAAGCTTGCAAACGTCAAGGGGGAGGGAGCGGGAGGGGCGGGGCTGGGGGGGCAAGGGCGCTGGAGGGGTGGGCCTACAGAGAGCCCAATTCCATCAAAGGAGGCGAGATTTTGTTGTGGGACTTGCGGGCAAATTCATGGGTTCACAGAGACGAGGAGGGGGGGTATCAGGTGGCCAGTTCCGGGGGTGGGGGGTCACTCCGGAACGGATGAAGAGGTGGGGAATAGAGGGCGTCCAGGAACCTCTGACCGCTTCGGCCGGGGCCGAGGCGAATGGGAACCCCCAAAATAGTATAGGTAATTGATATGAGTCGGATTCCGATGTATATATAAAACCTTGATGAATAGAGGGTTGTGTACTTGCCAGGGGTCTACTACAGTCAGCATGACCCTAAACCGAAAACCCTGAACCCTAAATCCCTAAACCCTAAACCCTAAACCCGAAAACCCTGAACCCTAAATCCCTAAACCCGCAGCTTTTTCTTGCGGAACGAAGATCCAAAAGCCCTGTGAGGCTGAAAAGCTTCGGGAACTCGCCGTGGGCCTACCTGCAGCCTCGTAGGTTTGAGGGTTCTGCTTGAGGTCTTGATGTTTAGGGTTTAGCGGTTTAGGGGTTTAGCGTTTTGGTGGCTTTAGGGGTTTAGCGTTTAGGGTTGAGGGTTTAGGGTTTCAGGGTTTAGGGGTTTAGGGTTTTGGGGGTTTAGGGGTTTTTAGTTTAGGGCTCAGGGCATGTATCATGTTCAGGGTTTAAAGTTTAGGGGTATCCGGGATTTCCAGATTCATCTTCGCGGTTCATGGCCTGGTGCCCTTTGGGAATCCCGCTTGCCGCTGGGTTCTCGTTAAGGAGTCCGGAACTTAATTGAAGTTACCATATTACGGATCTATAGTAAATAACATATGGTTTCCTTATTACGTATGGCAATTTGAATTAAATCCCTGAAAAAGAACCTAGCTAAGCCCCTTATGGAACCCTTGTAGAACTCTAGGCCCTATAGATTTGTGTAGAAGCCTTATTATGTTTTTCTTAAATCCCTTAACAAGAACCCCGTTGGTCCTGCTTGTCTACGCGGCTCTGGCTCGTCGGGTACCTTCTTCGTCGTACGAGGCCGTGGTAATAATGTGTCTGTCTGTCTGCCTGTATGTATGTAGGTATGTATATGTGTGTATGTAAGAGATGGAGCGAGAGAGAGAGAGAGAGAGAGAAAGAGAGAGAGAGCGAGAGTGAGAGTGAGAGTGAGAGAGAGAGAGAGAGACACGGAACGCTGCCCATCCAACGTGGCGGGGGGNGGGGGGGCCAAACGTGCGGGGGTGGGGGTAGCTCCCCCATCCAATCCCCATCCTTCACCCTTGAGAAGAGACAGACAAAAACAGTTGGACAGACAGACAGACAGATAGGTCGATAGACAGCTAGATAAACAGATAGATAGATGGATAGATACATCATGATAGATCGACAGACAGATAGATAGAAAAATAGACAGGTCGCTAGGCAAACAGATAGATAGGTAGGTAGATCGAGGCAGCCAGACAGATGGACAGAAAAAGGGGGGTCTTCAACAATAGAAGCCGTGCTCCTTTTCAAAAATCCCTGTATAGCTAGTACAGCATGTCGAGTAGGATGCCACCGAGCCCTACTTCCCCAATTAAGCCGGACGCCTTGAATTCCATACTTTTGACCCGAACTGTCAACACCTATGATCAGCCAAAAACCTCAAAGCACACTTCGTTAGCTCATTTTGCACCAGGTCCACAACTGCCTTTGTTCCGGTGACAGATTGTAGCGACCTGCGTATGCATGTAGGAACAGTATTCAAACTTGGGGTGCCGTAAGTCTTAAGTTATTAAGATTCCTAAAGAGGCCGGAATCATGACCAACAGCATTCCTAGGATTCCGTATCATATTTACAGGAAAATGTAACCACAAACCTATTCTCATTCTTAAGGTCCCTATTTTACTCGAGTAGCCATCAGGCAGGCGCCATCCTCAAGGAGGCGGAGGAAGAAGTGCTGCACAGCCAGGCAATGCGAGACTCTTGCCTTCCTCGTCTGGAGTTCAGGGCGCCAGGATTTCGAGAATTTTGAGAATGTCTATAGGGCTTTGGTGCTGTTACGGTGAGCCATCAGTCCTCCAAAGTTCCAAACCCAAGACCCTAAGAGCCCTTCGCCTCCGATGATCCCGGCCCTACTCCGCAAGCCGTCCAAGATCCTGAATCCTACCTATAGTCTCCATTGTAGTTCCTTTTTTTGCTTATCCAGTTTTATGGTTAGGACCCTATAATAGAGATTTTGGTTAACCAAAAAAGGAACTACAATGGAGACTATAGGTAGGACCCGGAAGCCGAAAGCCTAGACCCTTCAGTTCGAAGTGCAGGCCCGAATCGGGCGGGGAGTCAGCACTTCAGCCTGAACCGTCCGCCCTGCATCGTGAGACCTTAGCCCTTCCACCGTTTCCAGTCAGTAAACGTTAAATCGCCTATGCCCGAAATCCGACGCCTAAACCGTAAATCTCCCAGTCTTTATTGTGGGTAAGAGCAGTTCTTCTTGCTGCTTGCGAGGCGGGACTCGAACCCGCAATCTCCCCCTTAGGAGGGAGGCGCCTTATCCATTAGGCCACACGAGCTGGTAACTGCTGGCCGGCCTATGTTACTTCCACTCCGTGTTCAACGGTTGTCATGGCTAGCTGGCAATTCCTGAAGCATGTGCGACACTGGGATGTATCTACAAAAGGCTCGAAAGTTGCAGACTGATCACTCCTACTGATCATTGCTACTACCATCACAGATATTGGCATGATTATGTTGGCTATTATTATTGTTGACACCAAATCGTTATTGGCACTGTTCCAACTCTCTTACTCGTGCTGTTTCAAGTAAACCCTGAATCCGAAGTCCACTTGAGGGCGCCATCCGGCTGCCTCGTGCAGAGCCCTTGCGGCTTCCTCTCGACCTCCAGCTTTTCCGTGAGGCTCGGGGCTTGGGCCGCACTCTCTGGAAGGGCTTGGGGCTTGGGCTTCAAGGTTATAAGTCATAAGGCTTTAGGGTTTAGGGGTTCAGGGTTTAGGGCTTTAGGGTTTAGGGGTTCAGGGTTCAGGGGTTTAGGGGTTTAGGGTTTAGGGGTTTAGGGTTTAGGGGTTTAGGGTTTAGGGCTTTAGGGCTTACGGGCGCGGCGCAGGGGGTTCAAGCAGCGAAGCTGTGGGATTTAGTATTCAGGGTATCAAGCTTTCGAGGCCTTGGGAGGGTAGTGAGCGTTGGGACTGAAGATTGAATTCAATACACAGGGTTGAAGCTGCACTTCATGGCCTAGCCTTTAAGGCTTGTGATTCAGGGGTAAGTGCAAACAGGGTTCAGGGTGTAGGGTTTGGTATTCAGAGCACAGGGCGTCAGGTTTGGGAATTTCGGGTACGAGGTTCGGAAGGCAGTGAGCTGTAGGACTCAGAATCGAAAATCTACACCCTTTTAGAGGTTCTGTTCACAATAACTTACATATGTGAAATAGATACCCCAGTAACCCTGAGCCCGAGATATGACGTAGAGAGTCTTTTGCTATGAAGATGGGTACATACACCGAATCCTAAACCCGAAGAGCTCTTCAGGCTTGGGGTCTGAGGGGGGGCTGAGAGGCTGCATGGGTGAAGATCTTAGGGTCGCGGCTACCACATTCGCTGTGATTTGGATTTTAGGGATCAGGGTTTAGAAATCTGGGGTTCGGGGTTTAGAAATCTGGGGTTTAGGGTTTAGGGATCTGGGGTTTCGGGTTTAGGGCGGGTTTCTGATCAGTCCCTGCTAAAAAATGATAGAGGCATCAGGGTGTTGTGCAAGGCTCAGGTTGTTCTGCAGCTGATACTATAAATCCACCTAAAGCTTGTACTTTAAGCCCGTTCCTAGGCGGACATGCTCCAAAGCATCCTATCTGTGGGCTTGTTCTACACTGGGTTTTGTCCTTTGAGGTATATGAAGGGACAAAAAGCCCTGCTGCTCCTGAAACCGATGCAAGACCTCGTTTGTGATGACAGGGCTTGGAGGCCGCCGCTAAATCCTACACATTCCTACACCCTACATTGTAAGCATCCATGAAAACCCTGAAGGAGGCCATTTGTAAGATACTCCTTGCACGTCCAGCGTATGCAGACGCGCGGAACCATTCTTCCGTTCTTCATCCTTGCTGGTCCTCGTCACGTCAGTCCTAAGCCCTAAGTTGAATGCAAGCTATTGTGGTAAGGCCGTGGCAACACAGCTGGGTCCAACCGTGAGCTCCGGATGAAAAGATCTGTAGCCTTCTGGGTCGGATTGCAGCTGCAAGTTCTGCCACAGTGAAGCGGCAGCATGGTTGTCGTTGTTTGCACGCTACAGCTATTTCATCATGACTTGCGTGACAAGACTCGCTTTGCTCTTGTGGTTCAAAGCCAGAGCCAAGAGAGAAGAATTAAGCAAATAAGCAAGTCCAAACCCTACCGCACACCCGAGACTCATAAACCTAAACTCCTAAGCCCGAAATCCTTAATCCTAAACCCTACAGCAACCAGTCATAAATGCATTGCTTCGGGTCTAGCATATAAGCCTAAGTAATGAACCAGAGTATTCCTAAGGGCTGCTTAATATCATTACGCCATAATATGCCCCAAAGCCTAGTCTGATAGTTCAATCCCCCCATATTGTGTTGCAGTCCGATTGTTTGAGTAAGAATATTGACAGCGTTAGTATCAGCATATGTGTGCGTATGTTGGTATGAATGTTGGCAGAAAGTGGCCCTTGTGTTTGCTGGCTTTTAAAGTTTTACATAAGCCAGCACTGCACCGCAACTCCAGCCAGCCATGGCTAGTTCTCGCCGTCTGCCCTGGACGGTGGCGACGGTCACTGCATTGCAACGGCGTGCTTAGGGTTTACGGTTTAGGGTTAGAGTTTGGGGTTTAGGGGTTCAGGGGTTTAGGGGTTAGGGGTTTAGGGGTTGTGGGTTTGGGGTTGAGGGTTTAGGTTCTAAGGTGTTAGGGCCGACGGTCATTCAACAGGTCAATGTAGCGGCCAAAGCGATTACCAACAGCGGCCCTTTGCAATAATACCCAAAACTTAAAACCGTATTCAAAATATAAGCCCCACTAGAGTATCCCATGCGCATGCGATCATAAAGGCCAACATCGATACCTTGCGTCGTCGGAGACCCCCGGCAAGACAACGACCATGCTCAAGAGTACGGATGTTTTGGTCTTTCGGAGAAGATCCCCAGTACAGTGCTTCGTTGGTCATACATGATATGGGAGTTTCCGAAAAACAGGGGACCTAATTTTCGGAAACTCCCATATAAGTATCACGCGAGCCTCCACGCACCATGTCCTTGCAGGGTACTGAGGCCGCTATGCTAAACAAAAGCTGCACTGAAGTGCAATCACTAGATTCCCCAACCTGCGACTACCTTGACAACCCTGAGCTATAGTCCATACCCCCAAAAGACTCACTTGAATTTCTTCAGCTTCTTCGCTCGAGGGGTCAGCGGCGTCTTCCCGACTTGCGACAGTGTAGTGCCTGCCATCCTTCGCGGCCTAGAAACGTGGAACCGTTCAAAGCTCACATAAGTCCAAAAATTGCAGAAACCTCTGACTGAACCAAGGCAAGCCTCATACAGACGACTGCAGAGCCCTTGCTTCATGCTGGGATCTTTGAGGCCTACCCAGGCCACGGGGGGCTTCCCTAAACCCTAAATCCTAAACCCTTTTCGCCGTAGGATGTTCTCTTTGAGGTTCGGCTCTTTGAAAAAGTTGTGAGAGAGGGGCCTGAGAATATAGTCACCAAGCTTGTTCCGGAGGGTTCCGCGTTGTGACTATAGTGCAGCATACTCCAAATCCCACTCCATGTAATTATTGAGGCCTCTGCATTAAGTTAGATTCTGACGTTCAGAACTGGATGTATTCCTGAGTGTCGTGCAGCATAGAACATGATTTCTGAGGCGCAATCAGTCAATCTTCTGTTGCTTTACCAGCCTGAGGCCACACAGCATAGAGAGCCTAGGATCATTGCTTTTGAACTTGTGGTTCAGATACCGGCTGGTACCAGATGTGCGTATGTGAGGGGTGGAGGTCGTTTTGTTGTTCGTCGCACGACTTCTTGACATGCATCTCGTCGGCTGCGACTACCCTTGGACACGGACTATGCCCCATGCATCCCTGAAGGTTTGAAATGCACATCTTCTGACAATTTCCCACCGCTTGGCGGTTCATGGGTAGTCATAGTGCGTGGTTCTAAGTCCCCTGATGTCCCCTGATATGGGTTAAACGGTTATACTTATAATTATACTTGCCCAGCTTGAAACCCCACGAACCTCCAAGCAGGCTATGGCGGCAGCCTCTCTGTGGAGGGCTCTGTGAACATCTCCGCCGTCAGCTCTGGCATTCAAGTCCAGACCCCAGAGTTAGTTCGACTCCACAATACTTGGAGGGTCGGGGGACTTAGTAAGTAGGTACTAATAAGTAGACTTATAAGTACCCTAAAAGGGACCCTAATTGGGGTTATGGTACTTATAAGTCCCTAAAATAACCAGTTACTAAGTCCCCCGACCCTCCAAGTACACATGTAACGACATCGAAACAGGACGGTCGTCCAACCTGCAACCTAGCATGTCCGCGATCTTTGCACAATCAAACCAAGGTTGTTTCATACGCCTTAGGCGGCTTGGATGCTGAATGCGGCTCGCGCTTCTTGGCCATGCCGACGTCAGCAAACCGTCAATACTGTTGAGAGCGCAAATCCTGAGTCAGAGAGTGAGAGTACCCCGGCCACCCCTTCTGAGCAGCGATTTCCGGTCCCGAGAAGGGCTGTGGGTGCGGGCTTTAGCTTAGGCATGGGCGATGTCATGATTCAGCATGGTTGGAGCACGGGAGGGCAACGCGAGAATCACCACGTTGATGACACTTCGCCTGTGAACCCGAAGTTGTCAAGGTAACCTTTCGCAGGTCCCGAATGCTTGCGGAGTGCACGCAGCCTGGACGGATGCTATACCATCGAGGGTGGTTTACGTAGAGTTTCCGGGTTTGGAGTTTGAGGGCTTCTGCCAGGTGCGAACATGTTTCGGAGACACGTCGTACAAACGACAATACGACATTTCTCCAACAGTAGCAGCAAGGCCAACAACCGCAATGGCACTAAAGGTAAGCTGAAAAGGCACAGTCCTCATGAACATGGCAGCTTGCTTCAAAGCTAGCGACTGTGAGAACAAGGACGGCGCAGCATCAAGACAGATAGAAATGCCCACGTAGTACTTGGAGTAGCAACGGATACATGAGTAGCACAGCGAACGATACGTGCTGTACTGCCAGTGGCAGCATGCCAGTTTTGCAACTGTGAGGCAAAAAAAGCATCGAGGATTCCCTCACACGAGTCGCAACACCCCCCAGACCAATAAGGCCTCTAAGTCCTAAGCCCCAATTCCTAGACCCTATACCCAATAACCCCCCCCCCCCCNCTGCTAAACCCTGCATCTGCTTGCCAATGGCAACTGACACAGACCCGGCACTCCGAACCTGTCGACCTTTGATCATAATTTCCAAGCCTTGTTTCCCAAATCCTAGCTCTGAATCCTACAATTCTAGTTCCTAAACCCTAGGTCCCATAAACCCTACCGGTGGCTCATAAACCCTGAACCCTAGATTCCCTAGACATTATCCCAGGTGCATGAAGGCACCTCCTGCTCCAGTGCAGGAGGCCCTTGGAGAGATTCGTTTCCAGCGCTTTGAGTTTCAGAGCCGGGTTCCGGTGCAGAAATTGGAGGCTAAAAGCAGGAAAAAGTTCTTCAGGCTTAGAAAAGCAGAGTTTGCAGCGTCTCGTTGCTGTGGTTGTGGTTTGCCATACCCCGAGACATTCAGTGCTTGGTGCTACTTCGAAAGCCCTCACGTTTGCAGCCTTGCGATCGCACCGACGCACCCACAAGTTAATCATCAGGCTGTTTGCATTACAGCTTGCCGAGGGTGTGTTCATCGGGTGGGAATGCACAAAACCCCGATTTGAGTAGTTCGACGCTGACATACCAACCGTTTCTCGAGCAAGGAGTTGTCGTTTCGAGTGAGAACTGAGCCTTGCAAGCTTCACCGCGAACCCTGGCACTACAAGCATGTTATGTCAAACCCTGAACCACTAAACTCACTAAACCCTGGTATTCCTCGGGCTCGTACGAATCTTCCGCTTTCCTCCCCACTTGCACAGGACACTTCTGGAATTCGTCCTCGTTGACGGCCGATCCCTGGGCTCTTGGTCCCGTTTACAACGCCTCCGTGGATGGCTTGGCTGCTGGCACAGAGAGTCTTGACTAAAATACAAACAGAACGTGGTGGTTGATGAGTTGTTGATTGTTATGTTTGTTGCTTTGACCGGAAAGAAGAACCAAGAAGACGGTGATGGCTAGTGGCGATGACGACGACGATGATCATCATGATGGTGGTGACCACATGTGCAAGAACGGGCGACGTCGTGAAAGACGTTTTCCGTGAAGAGCTGCAGCCACTGGCACGTGGTGGGACTGTCCATGTACAGCGACACCAATGCACATGAGTCGTAGTTCTGTTGAAGTGCTGCTGTCGTAATGCGTTGCGTAAGGATGCGTGAAGCACGCATTTCTGGTCTCAAGCATCACGTTTTCAGAAGGAAACAGCAAGCAGCCAACACCTATGCAAAGGTGCATTCTTGCTCATGTTGGCTATTACGGTATAAACTTTTCTAGACCCTGTTGATGATGTTGTTGTTAACGGCGGTGGTGTGCTACTGGTGGTGCTGGTGGTGCTGGCGACGGCGCCGGTGGTGGTCATGGTGGCGGCGGTGGGGTTTCCTTCGTCGTTGTCGTGTTTTGATGGTGTTTGTTGTAATTAAGTGGTGCTGGTGGTGGCGGCGGTGGCCGCAGAGACCGGGATGGTTGCTGCGGTGGTGCTGGTGCTGGTCTTGGTGGCGGTGGCTGTGTGGTCAGGGTGCCTCTTTGTTGTTGATGCTTTGGCGGCTCGACAATGAGAATGATAAGAAAAGGAAGATAGTCGCATTTACGATCACAGTGCTGACTTCTCACAGCGGCTGATGCCTTTTTGTTGGTTTTTACACGACATTGCTCGTCATTCAGGTGAAATTTGGTAATCACGACTACGGCGAAAGGTCTGACATCTCACTCCAATACGATGACCATCCACGAAGTTGCAGTACATTGCAAGCCAGGCCAATTACAACTGGCTTCTCCTTGGGCAGCCTCCGTGACAAGGCAGCCCGGCTTATAGGCCCTTGCTTCAGCCTGTGGCATCAGGAATCCCCAACCTTGCCGCTTTGCTCCGGGCTTCAATGGAGAGACTCTGAGTTGAGGCGGCGATGTCCGTGCCACAAAGCCTCCTATGTCTAGAGTCTAGTGAAAAGTCAGTTCAGTTGCAGTGAACCCTGTAGCCAAAGTAGCCAGCACGCCGGCGCTTTATCCAGCCTGTTGCATCGCCTCCTGACTTGATTTTCAGGTTATGGTTGTTCATGATTCCTCGGGTGGGCGCGTGGCCTGCGCGACATTCCAAACGCGCCACGACGGGGGCTGCTATTCTGAAGAGGTGCGGGCCAGCACGTTGAAACCCATGATCTCCATGATGGTGATGACGATGGCGATGATGACGGTGGTGACAATGACGGTGACAGCGACCATAGTTGTGCAATGTATGATGATGTTGCTGCAGGTGACTCCACTGTTCATCATAATATTCATCCCTTGCTCAGCTTTGTCACTATCAGCATCGGTATAGTCGTCACCAAGATCACGATGACCACGTTCGGCAGCACTGAAAGTCTCATCAGCAGCTTGCTGCCAGTTGCTTCTTATCTGCCCGCATTATCAGTTTAAAGGCCGTCATGGTGCCATCATCATCACCATTGTCGCCGTCATCACCATCATTAACAACAACGCCTCCTCGCCAGAGTCATCATAACCATATTATGTCATGTATCGTTCATGCTTTTACTCCAGAGGTTGCCTGGGACAGTCGCAATCATGTCTGTATATCCCTAGTATATCCCTAGAGGCAACGCAACTGTTATTCCTTTTCAGAGTGTGCAGGCTCAGTAGCTCTGTCTCGCGCCACCTCGCAAGCGTCGCAGGAGTGGCGGCGTCAAGCGTGGCTGAACTTCTCCGGAGCCTTCGAGCATGCTGGCATCCAGTGCAGATGTTTTTGATCCGTGTGTAGTAGCTGTAGTGGTGGTAGTAGTAGTAGCTACTACTGCCACGACTGCTACCACTACCACTACGACGACTACTACCACTACTACCACTACTACTACTACGACGACTACTACTACTACTGCTGCTACTACTGCTACTTCTTCTTCTACTACTACGACTACCACGACGACTACTACTACTACTACTCCTCCTCCTCCTGCTGCTGCTGCTGCCGCTGCTACTGCTGCTGCCACCACCGCTACGACGACCACTACCACAACTATACTGCTACCTCCCTAGGCCCTAGACCCGAAATCCTAAACACTCCGAAGTTCCTCTTGGTACGGGCCCAGGCGATGCGGGCCGAGCGCTGTTTGCATCTCCGGGCATGAGAGATGCCAGGACGGTTTGGGGGTTTAGGCTTTAAGGGATCTAGGCCTTAGGGTTGTGATATGGCGTTTGGTTTATGGTTTAGGGGGTGTTGTTTTGTGTGGGGGAGCGGTTAGCGTTTGGCGGTTTTGATGTTTTGCGACATAAGATATAGGGTACTGATCAGTCAGGCTTCTCATCTGAGGGCTGACGCTCCAAGTTGTGGAGGGACAACATGATAACGCAGACAAGCTCAAAATCAGCCAAAATCCCACGTTTCATCTGTAATCGCTACGCTTGTGAAGCCTCATTCTTGAGTCCCAAGGGCTGTTGCAGCACGGACTGTGGACCTGGCTCCACTAAGAAGTGGCGTTAGATGCCTCGTGTAACCGGTGCAGCAGATCCACTCCTCTCCAAAACTTTTCTTGGAGTACTTCGGCTGTTGCGTTGGGTCATCTTCGAACTCTCAGTTGCAGACGAGGGTCTTACAGTCCAAATTCTAGCGTTTGCGGGATCTTGATGGCAGATTTCGGGGTGTTTGGATTGGGGCCGCTCGGAAGGCTGTCAGCATGCCTCAGCTTTCGGGCGGATTTGGTCGGCATCAGTGAGAACACAGCACCTCCACCTCAGAACTTGGAATCTTAAAGACCACAACGGAATCCTGCAGCCATCGTCTCAGCTCCCTACGCCCGAAGCGATGCAGTTCGAGTCAGGATGCCTGTTCAGCGGATGTACAGTGTGAACAGTTCCCGCTGAGACTTTGCAACCGAACTGAAAGGGTCCTGCGTGTTTTAATGACTACCAATGATTGTCTCATCGTCTTCATCATGATGATGATCATCATCATCGTCATCATCACGGTCTCATCATTTTAATCGTCTCATCATCAGCCTCACCGTCAGCATCTTCATTATCACTATCGGCCTTGTCATCGTCATCAGCCTCATCACCGTCATCATCACCACCATCATTGTCATCGTTTGCCTCATCATCACCACCACCAACAACAACACGAACATTACCATCACCATCCATCACCATCGCTGACTATCACCACCATGATCACCATAGTCGCCATCATCTTCGTCGTGGTTGTCATCAACGGCCACGGTTTACTCGTTAAGGTTGCCATGTCGATTGCAAGTGGTTCGCGGGTGACTGTCTGCACACCTCTTAATTAAGATGACAAGCTGTTTGAAAGCTTCTTTTTGCCTCATGCCAATGCGGTTGAATGGTGCATGCACAGCTTAGTTTCAGGGCCGAAGGCCGTGAGAGAATGCAGGAATGCGAGTTGTGTCCTAAAGCCTTGGGCCCACACCCCAAGCCCTAAGCCGGAACCCCGAAAAGAAGCTAATGTCCGGAGTTTCAGTTTTGCCTAGAGTCGAACACATTATACATGGAGATTCCAAGGCCCGAACCAATCTTTCCCCCGGTCTGCAAAACCTGCAGCTTAACATCATTGCTCACTCTACCTTATCCATGTTGACGAGCTTGGACCAACCCCTAAACCTGTCTTTAATTGAAGCCCAAAGCCCCAAGAGTTAGCCCCTAAACCTGAAACCTTAAGCCCTACACCCAGCAAGAGTCACCTCGACTCCTCCTCTTGTAAGGCAGCAAGGCCCCTGTAGTTTTCGAGACCCAGGCAGCAGCGACACTTCGCAGTGCGTGCACAAGCCACTCTTCGGCTCCTTGGTTCATTGCTCTCTGCTGTCCCAGGGTCCGACAGTCTATAGTAGAAGCCAGAAAGTTGGAACATGATTATCCTCATGCCCTTAAGGTAAAGAATAAGGATTCTAGCACTAATCCTGCTAAACCTAGGTTCCACATTTTCGGGATGGGCTGTAAACTAAGTCAATCTTCACTTCCAGACCATCGACAGGCCCTGGCACCCAAAAGCTCGGAAAGCCCTTAAAAGCCTTCAGGCCCTACTATGAACCTCAATGCCCTAAAGTCCTGGCATCCCATATCCCAGACCCTAGGAGCAATAAGAGCTTTAATGTAGACCGCTCATTAAAAAGTCCACTCCTTCAAAGGGGTTTTTGTTGGGATCCAAATTTGTAGGCCGTTAAAATGAAAGGGATTATATTAGTCAGGGTTGTAGCCTAAACCATAGACACTGCATCCCCCAAACGTTTGCTACAGCCTTGAACTCCTTACCCCATTATTAAACCTAAGCCCTCACAACCGACACCCTAAACCCTACGAAGGCCATCCGGTCGGAGCTGATCTTGGCGCGGCGTGCCTTTTCTTCCTCATTAGCGGCCCCTTCGGCTGCAACCCTCTTGGAGATTTTTACAGTTTACGATAAAGGATTACTATAAGGGATACTATAAGTGCTACTATATATAAAGGTTATGTAGAGGTTCAGGGCTTACTAGGAGTGTTACTTTCAGGCATCTATTTTAAAGCACAGATTTTGGGCCACAATCGTCCGCGCTATAGGGGTTACGATAATGGATGCTGCGAGGGTTACCATAGGGGCTCAAGAGTGGTTTAGGGTTCAGGGTTTATGCGCAATAAGAATGGGAACAGGATCTGTATGTAAAATAAGTATCATTATGAAGAGACTATACTACAAGGGGATAACACGATTAATAATGCAGACCTCTAGTCAAGGCTGATATAAGTTTTCGATAAAGGTTCTATGAGGGTTGTAAACAAGATTTCTGTAAGGGTTCTATAAGAGGGTTGTAGATACACGTGTCCAGAAAGGGCTTCGGGTTCTGCGTGTCGGGGTGTGGAGTTTGGGGTTTTAAGGGTTTCACGGGAGATGGTGCAGGGTGCCATCTCGTGTGCATGTGCAGCCCCAGTTAAGAAAGATATCCAACCAACATGTAGACTTTTATCGTTCTTTGGAGGAATGACTTGAGGTTCAACCGCCTGAAATCCGAAATGCCTCAGAACCCTTGAATCCCACACCCAAAACAAATGGTACCAATCCTTAGAGCACAAATGTTTCCTCAGGCCTAGCTCTAAGCGCCGGGATTGGCGGGGGCGGCCTGTATGTGCCGCTGCTCATGATCATCCTCGGCCACATAGCTGAAGTAGTGGAAGGGAGACAGGATTGAAACTTCGCGATTCAAGGTTGACGGGGAAAGGGGGGAGAGCGATCAGAACACTGCATTTGATCAGCTTAATATATAATTTGATTTATGTGGTTGCTTTGCCCATGCTGTGCTGTCTTTTCTAACAGCGGAGACTTTGTCTTCGTTTCGTGCCTTGATAGTGGCGCGGCACACAAGAGTGGCAGAAGGGCAGAATCAGTCAGCACCGCAGTCGAACAAATCTTCATCCTGTGCTACTCATGGGACGTCGGTGAAGATTCTGATGACAGTTTCTTCTGCTGACAACAACGCGTGATGCGTTCTTGTTCAAGCTTCCTTCTGTGTTGCTCTCCAGCCTGGCAGATACTAAATGATACTAACATTTGTTACGACGAAGCTCCCCGGGCAGGTAGTGTTCTAAAATCTTCTTCTTCCAGCGTTCCAAGCCTCAGACTGACTAACTACGGACATCTGGCAGAGCTCAACCCACTACCTGAACCCCTAAAGTGAGTTAGCAAGCTGGCCACAGCCTTATCTGAAGTCAGTAGCTCCTCAATGCTCTGAGACGAGGCTTTCAGGTCCATGAAGCCACCGCGATCTCGCAGCCTTGCTTGGCAGGAGGTACGCCATGGTACACAGTGATCCTGGATGTGCCATCTGGAAGACGATGACTTTTGTGGATGCGATCTCATGTGCAGATGTGAATCGAAACCCTTCGAAGCAGACCTACTGCAATGGCCCTGCAGCCCAAACAGTTCTGCACTGGGAGGTGCTGCCAGCGCTTTGATCTACAATGTCCGCCAGCGGCACCCATCCGGGCTCAAGCCCATGATTGACTACGACCTCGTGCCACTTGGGCAGCAACCTGCATTGAAGGCTGTCATTCTTGGCATAAGCAGCATGACTGTGCATGGGCGCTGATGCTCATATATCTCGCCACCGTTGACCAAGCATCTTGAGTTTGTTGCATGTGCTTGAAACTTTGAACTCACGCTTGTCATTCAAGTGACACATATGCTGGACTCATGAGGTTTATACAGCAAGGCACTGAAGGGTCGCAGCCGGTTCGGCTCAAAAGGGCAATCTTTAAGAACACTGTCTGCTACTTGTTTGGTGGTTGCCAATTTCTCCCCGGCAAGTTCTTAGGAGTTGTGGCCTAGAGGTGTGCTTCTGTCCATGGAGTTTCAATGCGATGGTCAAAGAACCGCAATCTTTGTGAGCATCTCTTAATGTCAAAAGACTGGAATCAGTGCTATTGAGTAATCACGAAAGGCTCAACTGGCCACTCAGGTTGATCATGGGCCCGAACTTGCTGGTGGGAGCCATGGCTTCTTGGCATAAAACCGAGAGTTGGCAGTACTAGGAGTTGCTGAAGTTGCACGTTTTCTGGCTTAGCGGCCCCAGGCCCAGAACCCAAGTCCTTGGCTGCTGAAGGTCGGGAGTTTTCTGAACTTCGCGCTGCCCTCGTGGTTGATTCTTGGGATGTTGGTGGCCATCCTCTCCCATTCTGTTTTCAAAACTTTCAAGAAGGCCTGGCTTGCGGGTTTGGGGGTTTCAGGTCTAAAGGCCACGTGAGGTTTGGGGCTTCAACCTGGCCGGAGTCTGTGCAAGGGAAAGGGGGGCAGATCGGTAGCGACGCGTTTGTTGAGTCCGACTTGCTGGTAGTCGGTTTGGGCGAGTATTTATCATCCTGTTGGTAGACTTCCCTGTGGACCGGAGACTTTTTGCCCATTTGCGAGCATGTTTCTTGCAACCCGTCAGAGACATTGCGAAATGGAACCTGACGCATGCCGCGCTCACATGAACCCCTGAAACCTAAACTAAGCCCGAAGCACTAATCTACACATCCCTAAACGAAAGGCAAAGACCGAAGAGGCTACACCACTCGATAATGCATGGCCATCGGCACGCTTTCAGATCGACATCAAATAACCACAAACTCGAACTCTTCATCCCTAAAGAAGCCCGAAAGCTTAAGCCCTGAACCCTAAACCCTAAACCCTAATAAACCTTAAACCCTAAACCCTAAACCGCAATCCTCAAATCTGAAACCTGCCCCGCCCCTCTTCGGATGCAAGTTCGGAAGGCCCTGGAGACGTTGCGGAAGGAGCGTGCGGGAGAAGTCCGTGGGTTGAAACCGAACAGCCAAGGCCTCAGCAAGCATTTCGGGTTGAGGGTTGCAAGCTTTAGGGGTTTTGGGTTATAAGGTTCAGGGATTTGGGGTTTCAGGGTTTAGGGGTTTAGGGTTTAGGGTTTCTTGGCCCTGTCCAATGTGACAATGTGCGGTTGCTTTTGTTGCTGCCGGTGCTTTGTTGATGTTGCTTCTCGGGTGATTTGCAGGCTGCCTGTGGCTATGGTCGTGGTTGCTGCCATAGGCCATCCAGTAGGTGTTGTTTTGATTGTGATGTCCGTTGCTGTCGTGTTTGCATCGTTGGCCGGCGCTTCTTGTGTGTTTGATTTGTCCTGATGTTAACTGTGGATGATTGACTGTTCTAGCTTATAACACTAACCATTTGTACTGTTGTTGTTGCTGCGGCGGTTGCTGCTCGTGTCGCTGGAGTCGAAAGATCGTCAGTCGACACTGGGTTTGCAGCATTTCCTGGCTGGCAGTCCTCCTTATTAAGCGTTTACTCATTGTTTGTGCCTTTCTTGGGACGTGTTCAACCCGTAACCTGGGCCCAAACCCTGGCCCTAAACTTGGGGCGTTCAGATCCAAGGCGATGCCCGACTCTCCAAGAACCCCATCGAGCGATGCCTGAAGCTGCCCGGCAGTATAGGGCACAGACTCAACGTGCTGACCTTCATGTATAGGGTTCTATACTATGGGGGCCTTAATAATTAGAATAGGATTTTGGGGATTCCGTATTATGATTATAGTATAATATACCCCCAAACCCTATGATGGGTCCTTCCCGGATACACTGCAGTTCAGGGTGCACGGGGGCGCGATGTAATCGAAGCTGGAACTCGAACCTGAAGCCTGAGCTGGGGATTCCACAGGCTTGGCTGGTGGTCACAACGTTCAACACTCTTTCCCCGACCTGTAATGGACTTCGGCGCATCAGCTTTCTTATCCAGGCTGTCGCACATACGAATCGCAAAGGAAATACCGACACAAGAAAACTGTCATTGTTTCTGGGCAGCAGAAACCTGCAAAGCTAGTCGAACAAACGCTGAAACATATTTGTTTGTTTACATGATGTTGTGTTTCTTCGCTGCTTGCATGGATGGACGAATGGATCGGATGGAGGGATGGAGGGATGGGTGGATGGGTTCATGGATTGGTCGATGAATGTATGTTTGTGTTATGTATGTATGTATGCATGTATGTATGTTATGTGTAATTGTACGCGTTTGACAAACACATACGGTCACATACACATACTAAGAGAAAAGCTGCACAGTTCTGAAATCTAGACCCTGAAACTAAAGCCAAAATGTAGACAGCTGCGACTGCCCGTCTTTATGTTCCCTTCACGCAAGCAGCTCTGTGTATGTGCGTTAATTGTGTGTGTGTGTGTGTTTGTGTGTCTCTGTGTGCGCGTGCATGCATGTGTGTGCATGCACCACTCTGCACCTTACACACAAAACCTAGAAGGTTTTGAACAGAGTGATAATATCATGGTCGAAGTGACAGGACTTGCCTCTTTCTAGCAAGACACCCTTAACGACTTGAAGTATGATTATCGCATAACATGGCTCTCCCCTACTGCCTGGCAGTTGCCCCCTCTCCATTATCCTCGTCTTTAATCGAGAATTGTCGTATATCTGTCAAGGTTCGTGGGACTGAGCAAGCGCTATGCAGAGTTCGAGGAGCCATGGTACAGTCGAGGCAGTAGTTTTCAATGGGTCCAAAGCAGAAGGAAAAACCACAACATCATCCTAATACAGGGGCCGAAATAATTACCAATACTATTTTGGCGGTTCCTTATGATATTTATAGTATAATGGGCCCCGAAACCCTATATTCAGGCCCCTATATCTGTTCCGAAATCCTGTAAGCTCCAGACTTCAAATCCTTAAGCTCCAAGTCTCATACAGAGGCTTTAATAATCACCTATACTATTTTGGGGGGTCCTTATTATATTGAGCCTTGAAAATTATTTCCACGAGTGCTATCATCAGCGGCATGATGCATGAGCATTCCCGGTCGAATGCCGTCATTCCGCGCATCATTGCTGATACTGCTCATCATAGTGACGAGGATGCTGATTGAGACTTGTTTGGCGAATATGATGATTCCTACCCTAACACTGCATTTCCAAGCCGAAATCCCCGAAATCCCGAAGACCCAAACTGCTGGCCGGGAGGACCCCGCAGCTTCGTTGCCCCCGGCCGTCGTCGGCCATCGCACCGAAGTCGACGCAGGCACCCCAGGGCGCCGGGCGATAAGCTTACTCTAAGCCCTAAACCGGTACCGGCATAGATTTAGGGCTCCTGATTTGTCGGTGGGTGTAGATTATCAATGTCTGGAGTTGGGGACTAGGAACCACCGTCAGAGCTATCGTTTCAGGAGTTTGGGGTTCGGGTTTCGGAGCGGGGGTCTAGGCCCTAGGCTTCTGCGTGGCTTCGTCGGACTTTCTTTTCCGCCCAGTCGTAGTATGTCGTAGTCATCGTCGCTGCGATTGTGCTTGTCTTCGCCGGTGTTGCTCTCAGTTTCGCTGGTGCTGATGGCCATCATGGGGAGGAACTGTGCTGTTGTCAGTAGCAGCTTCTGATCAATACTCTGAGTGCTTCGGCGCCCCTATTCTGAATACAATCGCCATGATGATCGTTGGCTTCGGTGGAGCCCTTAGTTCGACGAGTTTCAGTTTCCAGGGGCTTTCTGTGAGAGTTCTCGATGTTCCTGGCTCCGTGTAGGGTTGTCGTGGCTTTGGGCAGCTGGTTCCAGATAGGTTCACTTCGGGAAGCTACAATAGCCGTCGCATTGGGTGCAAGTGGTGCCTCCTCGACAACCTCACTTCCGCCGCTCTCAGGGCAGATCAAGCTGGATCTTCAGGACTCCCTAGAGAAGGATCCCGAAGGTGCATGGGAGCAGGGGACAGAGGGATTTAGCTTCTAGGGTCGCCGGGTAAAGGCTCTTTTGAGCCTAGGGCATACGGGTGGAGATTTCACCACTTCAGGTCGAGGTCCTTGCTGTATGGTCTTACTGCTGCTATACTTCAACTTTACCGCATCACTACCTTTACTACGACGACGACTGCTACTACTGCTACTACTGCTGCTACTACTACTACTACTACTAGCTTTCTTGACTACTGTTGCTGCGGCCATCGCCATCCCTCTACTTCACACCTCCTCTCTACCTCCTTGCCTTCCTCATAGCTCGAAACCCCAGAAACCCCCTAAACCCTTCGCCGTCGCACCCGAAAGGTCAGATCATCGCCGCAAAGATGACCCGGGAGCCGTCTCTGGACACGGCACAGACCCAGCAGAGTGCACAGAGCCAGCTCCCGGAGCCCCAGTACCCGCGAAGCAAGCTCATAGGCCGGGACTCGCCGCTGTGTGTGTGTGTGTGGACACATGTATACACAGCGCGAAAGGGTCAGAGAGAGACAGAGAGCGACAGATAGACAGACAGACAGAGACAGAGACAGAGCCAGCACCTCTGAACACCAGGGGCACACAGTCCTGTACAGACCAAGCCCATCCATACCAAATGATGGATGGGGCAGCGCACCCGCGGGACGGGAGGACTGCTCCCTCTCCAAGCCCCGAGCAAAGCAAAGCAAAGCAAACAGAGACAGAGACAGAGACAGACAGACAGACAGAGAGAGAGACATGCATGCCCACGCAAACATGTACCAGTACATAGGTAAACACATAAGTATAAAGTATGTGCATATATTTTTTATCGAGAGTCGAGAGAGGGAGAGAGTTCATGTTTTGACTTCGAAGTCCCGTATATGGGTTTGTTTCGATGTAGAATTATATCTGAAACCAAGTTGTCTCTCCTCGTTTGTGGTCTGATGCGACTTGAAGTCTCTGTTTGTCTGCCTCCAGACTCAACTTCGTTTTTATAGGCATGTGTCTCTTCCTTTGGCAGATTCGTAAGGATTACAGGCAGGTGTTTCTCCACATGTACGTACTCACGTTTATACATGTACTTCGGTGACGTGCTCGCGCATGATATCGTCCCATGCAAGGTAGCTTGGTATGAAGTAGGGCTAAGTAGGAGTTGATGGGTCTGGGTTTACGGTTGGTAACAGGTGCATGCCTTGATGTACCTTCATATACTGCAAGTAGGCACTGTCTTTACTATCTTATGTCGTTGTCAAAACGGAGTCATACAGCTTGGTGGGGTAGATTGTAGTACTCAGGTACAGCACCATCAAACAGGGCCGTTTCCACCGCGGTATGAAGTACTGTCCATGTAAGAGATCTTGCGCCGGATACCCAACACCCCTTTTTAACATGGACTTCTGGTCCTCGAAGATGCCATGGCTTCCAATGACGAAAACCTTGCACGACCTCGATATCCATCATCTGCAATGTTCAGAAGAGGGTGCAACGTCAAACTTCAAACGTTTTGGTCGAAACACCACACTGCATTCAAAACCTGCATCCTAAACACATGGTTTGATCCTGTGTCCCTGCGGAGGCTTCCTCTTGATGTGGGTGGTCTTGGTTTGCTCCATCCTCTTCCGTGGCGGCCATGCGGCTCCTGGCATCGTGGATGTGTGCTCGAGCATGTCGCTCAGATGCAGATTAGGGTTTTTAGGGTTCAGGGTTAGGGTCACTCAATTGGCTTGCAGGGCTGTTCTTTTTCAGCGGTTTTAAGCTTGGGTTTCATTATGTCAGCATGGTATGTCTTGTGCTGACCGGTCGGCGTGTGTGGGTATACAGTCGGTATACAGCCATGCGATTCTCAAAGTTCCAGCTGGCTCTCGCATCCTCATCATCTCCTAAGGTTCATTTGCCCACTCGCTGCGAGACTTGTTAAATCGCCTGCCTCAGATTGCAAGGTACTGGGTCATCGCTGCAGCCACTGCAGCGCAGCTCGTCATCCTCAGCATGTCCTCTTCCGCCAATGCCATTCGCATGGAGGCAGAGCGAGGCCGCCGTGGCCGCAAGACCAAGCAGCCTAAGGTTTAAGGCCTAAGCTCGAGGCCACTTTACCGAAGCTATGTATCATCTCTCTGCAGGCGTTCAGAACTTGACCTGTCTCGGTCTCTTCAGAGCCTTGAGTTTTCCGCTGGGGCAAAGAGCCAAAAACACAATATAGGGGCCTTATTAACTATCTATGCTGTTCTGGGTGTTCCTTATTATAATTATAGTATATTGGGCCCCAAAAACCCATCCTGATTATTAAATTGCGACTTCAGAGCTTCTCAGTTCATGCGGGCCGAGCGCCGCAAGTGGAGGATGCGATCCCATGGACGCCTGGAGCTTGGTCTCGTGTTTTTCATTCATGCAGTCATTCATAGTAATTACTAGTATGATGACTACGATTATCACTGCTGCTGTTAGTGCTATTATTGCTACTAGTTACTAGTAGTACTACTATTATCTGCTGTAAAAGCAATCAGGACCAGCTTGAGCAAGTGGTGCAATCTTGGGACTTCTGACTCCCAGCAATGCTCAGAGTGGGCGCAGTGCAAAGGCATTTGGGGATCGTGCCGCCGAGACAGAAGGACCGAAAACCCTGGTGATGTCTAAATTTGTTGGATCCCCTGTACCCTAAACTTGTCTTTGCAAGAAGCCTTCAATCCCTAACCCTAAACCCTGTACCCTAAACCTGTCTTTACAAGAAGACTCCATGCGCTGAGTCGTGATTCTTTCCTGAAGGTTGCGAACCGCAGTGTACGTCTCTGTATGGTCGCTCTTCGCCACGGGCCAAGATGGGTTTGACGATAATATAGGGGTTTCAGTCATTGTCAGAGCAGTTGTTCCAGTAGCTGTATAGACATCTTGGCTTAGCGTTGGCCAAGCCATTGGCTGGGGCCGTCACGACACACGGCCACACTAGAAGCATCAGCACCAGCACTTGTACTCGCAGCATTGTCAAAAGATCTCGCAGTGAGCACGAAAACGACGTCGATGACTTCACGACCACGGTCATGGCCACAACGACCTAGCCACCGCTCACCACACGCTGTTGTTGCTGAGCATGGCTTCTTATCGTCACAATTCTCGTTCTCGTCGTTCCACTCGTCAACCGCATCCTCCTCATTAGCAGCAGCATCGTCGTCATATTGTTGATAGCGAGGGCAACGGGTAAATCAGCAATGGATATAAGCAGATTGGCGGCCGGATGTGAACAATAGCTGCTTCCGTCTTCACAGCCGCAAACAAACCAAAACCAGGCTAATCGGCCTGGTAGCGGTGATGGTCGCATTGGTACTATATACTTGTAACGTATAGCATGCGTCGCTATAGGGCTGGCAGGAGAGGCTGGAACTGTCCTGGCAGCAGAAACAATACCGAGCCGTATGACATGTTGTGACAGCTAGATGACGGTAAGCAAGCTAGAGCACTCGTAGCACCGATGCTGCTTGTAGTACTAGACTGCAGAAGAACAAAGAACAACGCTAAGGCGGGCATGCTTGCAGCCCTGTGTGGTATCGGCGGTGGCATGATCATGGGTGGCGGCCCAAGGACCTACTGACCTACCGCATCCTGCATGTTCACTGTTGTTTCTGCGGTTGTAAGTAATTAATGCAGTAAGTAACGTTACATATGTCACCATGTGCTGTGCAAGTCTCAAGGCACCGCCTCCCCCCGCATNCCCCCCCCCCCCCCCCCCCCCCCCCCCCCAAAAAAAAAAAAAAGCCTCACAACCTCCAACCCCAGCACTGGATTCTACCGGGCCGGCCGACTTCACCCTAAACACCTGAATGGCTGGAAACCCCCAAGCCCCTGAACCCTGAACCCTCAGCAACAGCCTGAAAACCCTCAGCCCTAAAAGCTTGGAGCCTTGAACCTCAAACCCTCAACCGTTGCCTCAACCCGAAGGCTCTTACAACAGGGCTCGGATTAATTAGTGCTAGTGTTCCTTAATAGTCCCTAAATGATATGTATATATATATATATACATATGTATACTCATGTACCCAAAACGCAAAACCGCATTTTAATCGTTACGGCCCTCTTTCCGCCTGCAGGTCCTAAGCTCCTGGACTTGGGATGCCTGCCACAGGCCGGAGAAGAGCTGCCGTTAGGGTTCCTTGATGGGAGTTCCCCAAAATGGGGTACCCCAATATAGTACCCTCAATTATGGGATCCTTATTGTAAGGACCTACTAAATAAGGTACCCCTAATTTTCGGAAACTCCCTGATCGAGTCTTTGGGCTTTACGGGGTTTAGAGTTTTAGGGCTTCAAGGACACACGATGGGAGCCTAAACTCCAAAGCATTGCCAGGGTTGTTCCTTATGTAGGGTCCGGTAACATTACCGGTATTATATCTGCACCATAAAGTACACCAAGACCCAGTTCCCACATGATAACCTGCTCCCTGACCGTCGGTGTCCTTCCGTTACTATCAGGGTCCTGCTGCTTGGGCTGCCAAACCCTCAACCCTTTCGGAACTCGGGACCCAATGAAGAGTGGCTAGAATTACCCTACAAGGCCCTTTGTGCTTGCACAGATCCCAAACTCCCAAAGCTTCAACCCTTAAGCCAGTGCATGGGATTGCTCTTGTAATTCATGTTCCCTCTTTGTGCCTTGATCATGACGAGCTATTCATCGCTTGCGAAAGCAGGAAATCCTCAGTGTAACCAAGTTTCAGAGACAACTCCAGATCAGTGACATGTCGGCACTTGTTTCCCTCAGGTCCAAAGTGCAACTACAGCCAGGGGCCTGGCAGTAGTTGAACTTCGTCTTCTCCTGGTTGACTGCAGATGTGTGCATCATGGCATGGCTGTGGAGTCGTGTACTAGGCCATGGCTTCGGACCGAGGCAACAACGCTTTTCGTCATGTCGACGTCGACTACTATCGCCTTCCTGGTGCAAGGCCATGTGGCTCCGGGTGATACACCCATGCTTTCGGGCCCCAGGAGTGAGGTCACATGCTCACCGACGCCCCAAAGGCTGAAAGAGAAAGTTTCCGCTGCATGCGCTTGAGGATTACCCTGGAGAGCACGTAGACACCGTCCACCCCCCAGGCCCTTTAGGCTTCGATCTCCGTGGCCGCAGAGCGGAGGCACAGCGCCCATGGATTACTCGCTGTTTCTGGGGCTTGCCACCGCCATGGGAGCGCAGCCCTGAGATGCAGCACAAATTAAGAACAAAGGGAGCGGCAAACGCCTCGGAGCTTCACACCTGGGAGTTTTGACGGTTTATGGGTTGAGGGTTTGAGCTTCCATTCCGCAGCTCATACCAGGCAGCAACACCGAGAGCTCGTGCTTGCAACAAATGCAAGAACGCTGGCGAAGAATCAAAGTACAGCTTGTGCTTCTGCCTTTTGCCTATGACCCGAGTCTCGGGCCTCAACCCGCGTTTATCGGAAGGTTTCCGACCTCTGCCCCGAGCCCCGAACCCCCAAACCCAGTCGAGAGTCAGCCCGCACGCCCTAAGACCTAAGAGCTTCAGACACCTCAAAACCCGAAACTCCCAGACAATAACAAGAAGCGACCGTACGTAAGCTTTGCACCATGAATACCTGAACCCTAAACTTTGAGGCTGTGGTGGGAAAGGCCGTGATTGGCTGGGTTGTGAAGCGCACCCGCAGACCCTCGGCACCTTGACACCAATGACGTGTACAGACTGCGCTAGCATCTCCTAATTACGGCCGATACCTGTCATGCTAAACTGCTAAACCGAGTTCAAGTGTTTCGGCAGCTCTGTTGGGCATGCCCAACACGGGCTTCGAGTACCTAGGACCCACCTGGACGTCTTTCGGACCTGTCCTCTCAAGACAGTGACATCCATGTGCTGCAGATATTGGCTCTCCCTTTAAGTTGGCAGGTGAAGCATCAGCCGTTCGGGAGCTGTTGAAAACTCAGGATGCCATGTTCAGGGGAGCATGCAGGAACCGACGCTTCTTTAGCCATGTGAGATGAGCATACCTATCCTACGCCACTAACCCGAAAGCCTGAAGCCTCGAATTCTGCATAATTAGCTCAAACCCATAATATCTTGCCATTGAGGTAATCATGTTTATCCTGGGTGGCATCATTGCTACATCAGCTAGCGCCTGAGACACGGGGGCAGACGGATGCTCGAAACAGCTCTCAAGTTGAGGCCTTGCGCTCAGAAGCTATATGGGGCCATGGGGAGTAGGGCATTCAAGGTGTGAGCGCCTAGTAGGGGATGTGGCGCAAGTATCCGCGGAGTCAAGCCATTCGGAGTGCGAAACCGAGGTGGTCGTGATGTCCGTGACAGGCGCCTGCCAGATATGAATGATGGGAGTAATGTAGGGGCCCTCATAATTAGAAATGGAGTTGGTGGTATATTATACTACCGATATGACCGATCGCGGAGAATTGGTTGGCTGTGACACACGATTTGTTCGAGAGTCGTCTCGAGAGGCTCGCACACGCAAGTTTGCGAAGGAGCAGACCGTTTCACAAATCCGATTCCACAACACCCTGCCGAACTCGGCAAGAACGTGTCGTAACAAAGGATTAGCCTACACCTCAGGGATGCCCCCAGCCCCCACAGGAAGCAATCAAGTTAGTAGTGTAGCCCACACAGAAGACCAAACTCTGCACAGAATCGGGATTTGGATGGCCCTTGCCTGAAGCCTCCAGCCTCTCCGAGCTTCGCGGCCCGTTCGAGACTGGGACCAGCTTTATGAAGGGGTGTTTGGTGGAGGAAGCTGTATTGCCGAGTGGTGCCATAACATCACCGGGAGGCTTCATCGATGTTGTGGACGACATCATACAGGGCCTTGACCTCAAATGCCGGGTGCATGTTCTGCTGAAAGAGTTCCAGGTTGGGGAATTCGAGGTTTGGCCACTCTTGCGGGACATGAGACGTTGTCAATCATAGTAGCTGCCCACAACCCTCAAGCTACAAGAATGCCAACCACCCTAAACCCTTACGTCCTAAACCCCAAAGCCCCCCACTCTCTGTCTCGCAACAATGGGCGACCTCGCCGGTGACAGCCGAGGACGCGACCTGGGCTTCCGGGATCCCTGCGTCGTAGCCTGATTCCTGTGAGGTTCCTCCTGAAGCGCCTTAAAACTTGAAGGAGAGTAAACCCTAAGCCCTGCAGCCTGTACCATTAAATCCCAGAAACCCTTGCAATCAGAATGAAAGCGCAGAAACTCTCAGAAACTCCCATGCAGAGATGGTCAGAAGATCACCCTAAACTCTAAGCCCAAAGAGCCCGACCGGGCCCTACCACAGTCTGAAGACTTCTCATCGTTTTGCGGCTCCCTGCCGCGGGCCCTTGAGCTCACCGAACAACTCGGGAGCCTCGCGGTCAACAAGAAGTAAGCATGCAGGAGACACCCACAGGCGCCTTAATAATAATTCAGAAGAACAACAAGACTAAATGTAATAACAATAATGGTGCCTATAATAGCATTCACAACAGGAATAAGAAGATAATCATCATAGCCATAGTACTTAACGATATCATTCTTTGGGGCTCCTCCTTGGCGCTAGAGATGTGCTTCAACTCAATGGCTGTCTCCTGTTGCACGCTTCTCAGCCATGCCAAGTTCGAAAAGAAACTCTTGGCTGTTTGGCTACACCATCAGCGGCACGAAAAGATTGACAAAGCAACTTGCCAGTTTACGTCTGCAAGGGCCTGTCCAAATTCTACGCCGTATGAAGCCTAGAGCCTAAAGCCCTTAGCCCCGGAGCTTCGCGGGCCTTGCTTGAGTTCAGTTGTGCAGTGTTGCTCAAAAGAACATGGTCGTCTCAGCCCGTCAGGCTTAGTGAACAGAGTAGACTGCTTTGAGACAATGCCGAACCACCGCGGGCGCCGTCGCAGCAGCAGCGAGTGGGAGCAGTGGAGGCAGGCAGGCTCTGGCAGGCCTCCGCGCACTTGGAAGATGTGTGTGTGTGTGCATGTTTTTCTATATATATATATGTATACACACGTACATACCTATATATAAACAAATGCAGAAATATATGTCTTTATATATATACGCTTACAAGTCTGTTCTGAATGCACGGACCTCTGCCTATACTCTGTGTCGACGATTAAAGACTCCAATACTACACGGAAATGCTTGTTTCTGCTGGCATAAATTACACACTTTTAAAGATAAGTGTATAAGAAGTTTACTGCTGTCGCTTTATGTTGGCATGGAGTAGTGTTTTCTTGCTGTATGGCGTCGGCCTTAACTGGTCATTACAGTAAAGAGACCTACTCAGTGCCTTTCGCAACAACACTTGGACATGCATGACATTTTCATGGTCATCATCTACAACGTGCAAAATATCTAAACCGACTTTGTAAAAAAAACACGACAAATCCGAGATGCGTAGTTCGATAGAGCGGACATGACCGAAATGATGGGCTTAACATGAACTAAGCTCAGAAAAACATGAAATATTCAACTAGTATAAAACAAATACCGATCAGTACGTATCAAAACGCATACTTGCAAGCGGGATACACAATTTCAACAGCAGCCGCAGGCGTGTTGAATTGTCTTTTTGATTTCCACCAATAGCAATCCTGTTTCAGCAGGTCAGCAGGTTTTTTTACAAACAAACATGTTAATTGACGAAGCCATCATTCAGATAAGAGTGCTTGTGTATGTTGGTAAGTAGTGCATGCACAGGGTATGAAGTTTCAGAGGATATGAGTTGGTAGTTTACATTGTATCAGACTGTGAACAAACATAGGACACTGATGCATTGACTTTGTCACAGCATCTGGCTAGTATTTATTAACGTGAATGACAGCTGTTGAACAATACCGTTTACCATGGGTGCCATGCAGGAGTACTGTAATGTACCCTGAAAGGGACATAGTAAGAAAAAACGGAGTTGCAGAGTGTCAACTCGATTGGCATGCTTGAAGCAGCAACCAGAATGGTGACTACAACCACAGTAAGAGGAAATTTATTGGGAACAATGTCATTGGAAAGTGTGAAAGTCAAACCGCCCTTGATAGGATGCATTAGGCGTGGAAGTGGTGATTGGATAGGTTTGAGGGGACATGACGACTTCGCACACGATTGGGTACATGGAGGGGGGGTGGCACATATATATATATATATATATGTATTTATCTTTTATTTCTTTATTCATATACACAGATATATTACCATGTATGTATATATATATATACCGTATATGATTGTTATACAGATACATATTTGCACGGTGCTCTTCTTATGTGTCTCTTCAAAGCAGTGAGATGTGGTGATTCCTTGGCTGCTTTGTCCTCGGCTTGCTTTATCCATGGCGCCAGGCGACGCGGAAATGCAATGTGGCAAGATTTCCACGTGAAGCGCGGAGAGGCTTACCCGCACCGCATCGCAGGGGAAGAGGTTTACAACCGCGAGCCCGAATTTCAGAAGATGCCCATGGCCCTGCCCGGACACACACATGAGATGCCACCGATGCCGATGCAGAACGGAATTGGGTGGGTTGGCTTCACACCCCTGCCCTCGCCCGTCAGCAATCATGTGCAACTCGTCCTCCAGAACATCTTCTTTTTGCAGTGCATGGGGCCTGTTCAGGCCGAACTTATTCTCAAGAAAACAGCTGCCCTTCAGGGGCCGTATACAGACTAAAGAGCAGCGCGCTCTCAGAAAGATGTGCACACCCTTCGAGGTGAAATTTCTTCAATATAAATTTCTTCATGCAAGAATTTAAGGAAGCGGTTCAACAATGAACTGATTCCCTGGCCCGACCGGGCACTGCATGGTACTGTCGAACGGAGTTGTGTGCGAGCCTGCCAGAAGTTCAGCGTGTTCTTCGCAGAATCTGGAGTTGGAACCTTCCATCTGTTGCGGTCGGCACTGCAAATCTCTGTGCCGCATTCCAGCTTGCTGAAGAGTTGCTCACAGGTAGGTTAGACAACATGGTGCATCGAGTATCGAAGCAATATCGACGAAAACAGGAAACTACAAACCCTGAGTGCCGTGGCCGATGCCGTCGTAGCAAAGCCAGGAGAGCTATGGGCAATGGGCGCCATGCTGATGTTTGGCAGGCCTTCTCGAGCAATTGACACGTTGTTAGATGTTTCCTCTAGGATGCTACTCTGCTCCATGTTGCACGGCGCTGGCTCTAAGATGCCATGAGTTGTTCGTGTTGTTCGGCCCCAGAGCTTCGTCCCAAGCTGCAGTGCCAGGCGCGAACTCTGGAGAAACACTGCAGCAGCAACGAGGGCCGAGGGGTGAAGCAGTCGTCGCGCGGTTGATATTGAATTTCAATATCAACTGCAACACCGGTGCCATGTGGCTGGCGAGGTCCGGAGGAGTCACTCAGTCAGGACGACGACTTTGACCAGCTGGTGCGCATGTGGTAGTCTTTTCGGTTGGAGAGAAACCTTCGCCGCCAACGACATCAAGATCATCATGGACAACATTGCTGCACTTGAACTATGTTGTCCACGATGATTTTGACGTCATTGTACTCCAACATGTGACTTAGTTGCAGGTGGTGGCCTGTTCTTGCTCTGAGGCTTCAAAGCAGTGCTTTTCATACCCTTTGACATGAGTGTACTGATGTGCTGTTCTCAAAGTTTGGATTGGCCTTCTTTCCACTTGCCCACTCGCAGCGTGTTGAATCGCGTGCCTCAGATTGCAAGGTACTGGGTCATCGCAGCCGCCGCAGCGCAGCTCGTCATCCTCAGCATGTCGTCTTCCACCAATGCCATTCGCACGGAGGCAGAGCGAGGCTGCCGTGGCGGCAAGACCATGCAAGACCAAGCCCCCTAAGCTCGACGCCACATCACGGAAAGCATGTATAGGCATTCAAGGTTTTTCCACAGTTTGCGTCTATTCTATTGTAGTGATTCGAGTCTTTACGGATACAGCGAGGACAAAAGCCTAGACCAAACTAACACAAAACCGTAAGCCGTAAACATGACAGCCTATTGCAACCTCAAATCTTCTCAGTTCACGCAACAGGATCAATCAGAAAAAGTTTGAGCAAGTGTAATCTTTGGACTCTTGAATCCCAGAAATCCTCAACGCAGGAGCAATGCGAAGGCATCGGGGGTTTTGCCGCCGAAACTGACGGAGCGAAAACTCCCGTGAAGTGTAAACTCGCTGGAAAACCCCTAAACTTGGCTTTGCAAGAAACCTCCATGCATCTCCATGCGCTGAATCGCGATTCGTTCTTGAAGGTTGCGAACCGCCATGTGGTCGCTCTTCGCCATGGGCCCAGATGGGCTTGGCTTCTATGTCTATTAATGTACGAGCCTCAGCCATTGACAACCATTGTTCCAGTATCTGTATAG
Organism: Symbiodinium sp. clade A Y106; assembly: GCA_003297005.1. Lineage (NCBI taxonomy): Eukaryota > Dinophyceae > Suessiales > Symbiodiniaceae > Symbiodinium > Symbiodinium sp. clade A. The sequence goes on from BGNK01000412.1 coordinate 236,604, forward strand.
ACACACTGATTGGCATAGTATAGTATTAGCCATTTTGTCACGATGCACGGCCGCACCAGAAGCATCGGCTCCAGCGATGCGGCCCGTACTCGCAGTCATAATGAAATCATCAGGACTTCTCACCTTCAGCATCCAAAATGACTCCGAGGATTTCACGACCCATTGCCCACCAAACAATGTTGTTGATGAGCACGGCTTCCCATCGCCATACTTATCATTCGTGTCGTTGCCTTCGTCGTCTTCATCCGCCTCATTAGCAATATAACATCATCGTCAGCATTTTCGATAGCGAAATGGACGCAAGCATATGGGTGGCCAGATATAGCCACTTTGATGTTCACAGTCCATGTAGCCAGGGTAGTTATGCATGCTAAACGTTATCCGTTCCGCTGGTTGCCGAAGTCCACGTCGCGGCCGTCGTGGTAACCTGGTAGTGAGGGTAGCCGTAGCACTACTTGTGGGCGCAGTTGGGCTAGCAGCAGTAGTCAGGCGCAGCAGCCGCAGCAGGAGAAGCTGGTATAGTCGGTACAGTCCTAGTAGCGGAAGCAGTACCAGTAGTTCCAACCATATGAAATGGCGTGACAACGACATTCGCCTGTATAGAGGCGGTGGCATGATCATGGGTGGCAACCCTAGGACCTACTCGCAGGTTGATGGTTTTTGCTGCCTTCGGAAGTAACGCCGTTGCTTGTGGCTCTATTTCAAGCACTTATCTATCCCAGCTACTATATCGCTTCAACCTTCAATCGCATGTCTTCTCTGTGTTCGAAACTTCTTGGATTGACTAGGGCAGTGGAGTTTAGCTTTTGAGTGCTAGAGTGTGGGAACAAGCTCAGAATAGGCAGTACGTATCGGCGGGGTCTGTATCGTCGACTGGTGGGCGGTGCGGCGGTACAGTTGAAGCATGCAGCCGTGCAGGACAGGTGTCAAACAAGGCAAGCAAGTGTGATCTAAAGTAGCATGTTGCTGCAGATTCGCTGTTCAAGTCCCCAGGCACCGCTTCCCCCACAAAAGCCTCCAACCCCAGCGCTGGATCCGATTGAGCTCCCAAAATTATTATTAAGGCCTCTATAATATTAATATCCGCAGTAAACGCCTTAAAGCATCTTGAGGCCCGTTAGACCCCTGAAACCCGAGACCCTGAAGTGGCCCCTTTCTGCCTGAGAAGAGAAGCCCTTAAGGTTCCTTGTTTTTAGTCATGGAGGGTTGAGCATTTAAAGGTTTAGGGTTTAGGGGTTTAGGGTTAGTTATAGATATACTGTCCCCCGAAAGCCTTGCTTGAATCATTAGAGGTGCCGATATTGCAGACCTGCTTTCAACCCCTAACATAGAAAATGTTCCCAAAATACAAAGCAAACTCCAGATCGGTGACAAGCCGGCACTCGTTTTCCACAGGTCCAAAGTGCAACTACAGCCAGGCGCCTGGCTCGTCATACGACTGCACTGCCGGCCGGGTGTGATGATTCTACAGTTTTTTTGTGGCTTATGGAGCAGACGCGGGACCTTGAACCGTGAACTGCGAATTTGCAAATCATGGCATCAGGAAATAGATACACCCATGGTTTTTCGCCTGGGGATGAAAGTCACATGCGCACCGACGATAGTTTCCCTATGCTGAATTGTATTGGCGACCCAAAACCTAACTTAGAAAATCCTGCTGCATGCGCATGAGGCTTGCCATGGAGAGCAAGAAGGGAGCGTCAACACCAAACACCCTACAGGCTTCGATCTCCGTGGCCGCAAAGCAGAGGCACAGCGCCCATGGACTACTCGCTGTTTCTGGGGCCTGCCACCGGGCCACCGCGCTGCCCTGAGGTGAATCACAAAGGACAACGGGGCAAGCATCGGAGGCCTATGGGCCCAGGTGCTTTCGTAGGGTTTGGTCGATTTTCGAAGTGTCGGGTTGGGCGGCTGAGCTTCCACAGCTCAGGCCGGAGAACCGAAGCATGCCTGGTCGTGTTTCTACCTGTTGCCTACGTTTCAGATCCTCGTTCCGAGTCTCGGGCCTCAACCGCAANTCGGGTTGGGCGGCTGAGCTTCCACAGCTCAGGCCGGAGAACCGAAGCATGCCTGGTCGTGTTTCTACCTGTTGCCTACGTTTCAGATCCTCGTTCCGAGTCTCGGGCCTCAACCGCAAATTGTGCGAGAGCTCTATTCTGAGGGGCCCTTGAATCCGAAGTCTTCCTTAACAACTTGTGAATTCGAACCCCGTGCCTCAAGGAACCCCCAAGCCCAGTCGAGACTGAGCCCGAAACCCTAGGAGCTTTCAACTTCCGAAAGCCCGAACCCACAGCTCCCCNCTTCCTTAACAACTTGTGAATTCGAACCCCGTGCCTCAAGGAACCCCCAAGCCCAGTCGAGACTGAGCCCGAAACCCTAGGAGCTTTCAACTTCCGAAAGCCCGAACCCACAGCTCCCCCCGCAAGAAAGAATCAAAAGCCACCGTAGACTCTGCACCATGAACACCTGAACCCTAAAACTTTGAGGCTGTGGTGGGCAAGGCCGTGATTGGCTGGGTGGTAGAGCACATCCGCAGACCCTCGGCACCTTGGCGTCAAAGACGGGTGAAGTGTTTCGCGAGCTCAAGTGGCCATGTCCAACCCGGGGTTCGCAAACTGTAGCTCCGACTTTCCCTTGTTCCTCATTTTGAAGTTGGCAGGTGCAGCATCAGCTAACTGTGAGGTGTGCGGGAACCAACATGTCTGTATCCTGCGAGGTAAGCATATCTATCCTGGGCCCCCACGTTACGTAACCCTAAACCCTAAATGCCCTAGCGCCTTGATTTTACCTAAGCTCCAAATCGATATTTCGCATCTGAGGTACTGATGTTTATCCTGGGTGGCATCATTGCTACATCAGCTGGCACCTAAGACCGCCGACAGGGCAATGCAGCAGCGTCGATCGAAAACATGCCACGACACCAGATAGATGCTCCAAGCGAGCTAGAGGCATGGTCTTGTGTTGAGAGGTTGGAACATTGGGCTGCAGCGGTTTATGTGGGTAGAGCCTAGGGCTAGGGCCTCGGGGTGGCGTAAAGTACCTTCAGAGTCAAGCCATGTCGAGTTCGAAGCCGAGGTGGTCGTGATGTCCGCGACAGGCTCCTTGCCAGATAAGACCCATCGGCGTTGGATTCAGGGGCTTTCGTGGCATATCGCTTGTTTTAAGCGTCGTCTGGAGGGGCTCATGCACACACACGTTTGCGAAGGTTAATCCTGCCCAGCCGAACCGAATCCACGCGATGCAGGGCACAAAGCGTAAAACTGGGTGGTTGGATGAGCCGCTAGCCTTTAAACCTCTGGATGCACCGCAGGAGTCAGTCTGGCAGTGTAGCTTACGCAGAGCACCAGACTCTGCACATGATGGCCTGGACGCGATCGCCAGCCCCGAAACCCGAAAGTGCAGGGTCCTTCTTCGAGCCGGGACCGCTTTCATTTAGGGCGGCTTCGTGGAGGAAGCCGTATTGCTGAGAAGTAACGTAACATCACCGGCAGGCTTCATCGATTTTGTGCACCACATCACACAGGGCCTTTACCTCAAATGCCAGGTGCATCGTTTGCTGAGGGTTTGTGGTTGGGGAATCGGCCTCTCTTCAAAGAAAAGAAAGTTCGGCTGCAGTCGCGACCCTGCATCGGGCGCACGGAAATCATTCTAGCCTTCCCTGCCTGGTCCGCAAACCTGAAACGTCCCAAGAATCCCAACCAGTCACGAGCTTAAAGCCCTAAAGCCTGTCTTGCAACAATGGGCGACATCCCCAATGACACCCGAGGACGCGACCTGCGCTTCCGAGATCCCTGCGTCGCCTTATTCGTGTGAGGTTCCTTCATCCGTAAACCCCAAGCGCTGTAGCATCGACCAGTAAATTCTAGAAACGTCAACAGTAAGACCTAAAGCCGAGAAACTCTCAGGTCCTACATATGAGCTCCACAAGATTACGCGGCTCATCTGGAGGATCGTTTAGCTCTGCTCCGATCGGTTCATAGCAACTCCTCATCGCTATGAGGGTCAGCGATCGGAGCATCGAGTATTAAGCAGCCCTCTCAAAATGCCATGCGAGTAATTAAATCGGACGATTGCAGATCACCCCAAACCCTAAACCGCAAATTGGCCCTAGCACCGTTTGAAGAACAGCAGGAGACAGTGTGCACCATAACGAGTAACAGTACATGTTCCTTTGGGGTTCCTTACCATATCTGTTATGATATTGCGCAGCTTAGCTCTCGCAGTCTGCGTCATGCTTGTGGCCATATCACTTTCATCAAGGAGCATTTCGCAGCGTTCGCTTCGTCATGGAGTACTGTCTCCCGTTACATGCTTGTCAGCCAAGCCAGATTCGAAAAGAAGTTCTTGGATTGGCTTGGCTACACCAAAAGCGGCGCAAGCAGATGGACTAACATAAACTTGACAGATGCATCTATACGCCTGTCCAGAAGTATCGTTACCCGCCACCCTTAGTCCTGGGTTCCGTTTAAGAGGTTCCATCTCGCTGCTGTAGGTTGAAGCAGGTTTGCAATTTCAATGCTGACTCCAATATGGATCCGACTGCAGACTTCGGGAGCTGGTAGTATGCTGACGATGGACACGTGACAAGACTACTCGAAATTCTTTTGCTGCTGCTAGAGAGCAAACCTGCTTTAGGCGCAGGTTGAGATGGACGTCGTTGCAATGCCGCTGCAGTGCTGCAGAAAAAGATAGAAAAAGGCAACCCTGAAAACTTTATGTACGATGCAGACGGAGAGTGCTTGATGCCTGGCCGGTCGCCTCAATTAACCGTGCTCTGAATTTCCGCAAGCTTGTATCTCGCAGGAACTCAGGCTTCAACCGCTCTCGTGCTTTGCCGCTCCGTGTATCAATTGAATCATGTGTTTTGGACAGAGCAACCTAAAGAATTGCGCACAGAGACGAGAAGGTTCATGTCATCATGCATTTGGTTGGATGTAGTTGTTGGGATCCAGGTCGCAAGACTGTACCACATACAAGGCTTGGGGCGGAGTGTGGGGCCATGGAGGTTCCAAGCAAGACTTTCCATTTCTCATGGGGTGGCGACCGCAGATCTTTGAAAATCTACAGCGGCACGCCTGTGGAAGACATAATCTATGCAGTGCGGTGCGAGTACAATCTGCATGCCGAGGAATGCCTACACTTTCAGGATGCCGCTGGTGTTCGTACCGTGTTGTCTCATGCCTGCCCGGACGGAATGGGGTTTGTAGTTTGTTCGGGCACTGCCTTTCCACGGCCTGCGACAACGACGGTGCCTCCGAGGCCGGAGGAACCTGTGCTGTATATTGAGTCAAGGCTGTTTGTAGGGATCGCTGGAAATTGAAGAACGACTGCTAGAACACTCACTCACAAAGAATCCACACGAAGAGATCAGACCTTTTGCAGCAGGCCTGCAGCATCTCACATGGCAACTCCAGACGGTCGGAATCCAATCTCCATTCCAACCGCAGCGACCGGGTTGCACCCAGAGCATGAGTCATTGACTTCAGACTAGCACTTTGATTTGTGGAACCGGGAGGCAGAAAAGAAGCCGAAGAGCTGCCCGCGGGGTCATCCACTGCAAGAGGGCCAATTCCAAGTGCACCTGTGCGACGGTTGCTTCCGTCAGCTATGTAGCGGATATACTTGTGCCAAATGCGATCTCTACTTGTGCCACGCTTGCAACGACCGTGATTTGGAGCTACACGCTCGGGCGCTGCTCATATTCAGCTTCAAGACATGTCAGAAGGTCGTAGTCGCGAAGGAGACACCTGCAATGACGCCACGGCTTCTGGAGGAGCTGACAGCAGATCGACTTCAGAAGAAGCTAGGTCGAGTCCTCAGTCTGTCGCGATTTGTCGCAGAGACTGTGCCGCTGCATGCATGTATGGAGGTCTAGCCCGCAGCCTGCCCATCGAGGTCCTGAACTGACACAAGCGCTCATTCGCTTTGCTACGGAGCCGGACGTGGGCAAGTCGGAGCTTCGAGCCGGATTGGATGCAGCTGGTGTGTTGGTCATCGAAAGGCTGATGAACCTGTGCTCGCACAAGGTGCCAAATGCAGCATTTTGATTCAGGGTGGTATGTTGCTGTTAAGGGATGTAGAATTTCAAGCAGCGATGAGTATGATCGTGCCCGACGTATGAATCCGTAATTGCAGTACTGGGGTTATCCGTCTCATGCCGATGAACAGGCGCAAAAGAAGCAAAAGAGCTGCTCGCAGGGACATCCGTTGCAAGAGCACCGCTTCAAAGATGGTTTATGCGACGGTTGTTTCCGCCAACTGGATGTTGGATATGCTTGCACCAAGTGTGACTTCGGCTTGTGCGCTGATTGTATGGCCATGGGCGTCGAGTTGGACGAGGGTGCGTTGCGGCACTTCAGCTTCAAAACATGTGCGAGGATTGCGCATGCAAATCGAAAGCCCGAACGTGTGGTCCGGCTAGTGGAGGAATTGGAGAGCATTGCACATCATCCGCTGGGACACGTTTTGCTGGGTGGTGGGAGGCTTAGTCACTGAGGCATGCATGAATTTTGTCAGCAGCGGCTCGTTGTAAATCTCAATGAATTACATACTATCTTGTGTACGAAGGCGGTCCTGCACTGACACAAGCGCTCATTCGCTTTGCTACAGAAGCAGACGTTGGCAAGCCAGAGCTTCGAGCCGGATTGAATGCAGCTGGTGTGTTGGTCATCGAAAGGCTGATGAACCTGCGCTTGCGGCAGGAGGTGGCAGAGGGAGATCGCAAAGTGATAGGAATCCTTCAAGTCTCCGGGATCTTGTTCACAGAGTTTGTTAACCCCCTCAGGTAACGAAGTGTCAAACGTAACTAGCTCGAGCCTTCGGTTTTACCGTAGCTAGGGAAAGCTCAGGAACCTTATGAACAGACGTCTCCCGAAAGCTTTGGCCGGTCCACGACACAGGCACCAAAGGATCGGAAGAGCTGCCCGCGTGGTCATTTGTTGAAAGAGCGCCGTCTTCGAAACGGCTGGTGCGACAGCTGTTTTTGCAAGCTTGATGTTGGACATGGCTGTGCGAAGTGCAACTTCGACTTGTGCCCCGCTTGCCTGGTCCGGGATTTGGAGCTGGACGCAACGGCTGTACTTTTTTACAGTTACAAGACGTGCAAGAAGCTTGTATACGCAAAGACTCACCCTGAACACGTGGCCAATGTAATAGAGCAGCTGGACGGCTTAGCGAATGATCCGGAGAAGCACATGGGTTTGGGTGGTGGGAGCCTCGATCTCTTGTTTGTTCGAGTTTGCGCAGGTTGATTTAGTCATGCAGTCCGTAGTGGAATTAAGTGTTTGCATCAGGTCAACAGCTCATTCATGCACTTATTCGCTGGCTCACAGAGTCAGAAGTGGGCAAGTCGGACTTGTGCGCCGGATTGGATGCAGCCGGTGGATTGGTCGTCGACAGACTGATGAACCTGAAGAGTCGCCACCAGGAGTGCTTGTTCATGAGTAGAAGCTAGTACCGATTTCTTTAGGCATCCGGTTAGGCAGTCGGGTGTGACGATCCAGAATCTCTATGTCTCACTCGCTCCGCCCGCACCATACCAGCTCGGCTTCATTCGACAACCGTGACAATCCGTGACATTGTGTCTAAATGCACGTACCTTCTCTGGGTGGTTGAAGCCCTGTGTTTTTCTAAGCGCTTTGCCGTGCCAGGGGTGTGATTGCCTTTTTCAACAATCGACACACGCTGGGCTCTTGAGACTGTCAGGATGAAGAACCCCTGCAACTCGACCTCAAAGTGGACCAGCTGGACCCTAGCAGAGTTCATGTGGAATTGTCCAAGGACAAGGAGTTGGCTAAAGGTGGCTTTTCACTTGTGTACCAGGGGGAGTTGGATGGGCGCCCAGTTGCAATCAAGATGGCACGTGCAGATGAGGATGAGTTGAAAAGGGAAATCTCTGTTCTGCACAGATTGCACCATGGCAATGTGGTTCAGCTTTATGGCACTTGTGCCAGGGCCGGCAAGTTGCTGGAAGTGCTTGAATTGTGTGGTCGCGGTTCTTTGGATGGGGTCGTGAGGAATGAACTTGTGACACAGCAGGTTTGGCGCCGGTACACAATGGCCATGGATCTGATGGCTGGGATGTGCTACCTGCATGGTCAGAGAGTGTATCACGGTGATATAAAGCTTGCAAATGTCCTTGTAAGCGAAGATTATAGATGCAAAGTGTCGGATTTCAATCTATCGAAATTTATTCCCTCCGGTACGGAAGCATTTCAAGCTCGCGGTGGCACCAAGCTTTACCTATCTCCTGAGCTACAGCAGGGCAAGGATGCCAGCTTTGCATCTGATATCTACAGTCTTGGTCTGTGTCTTTTCGAGCTGTTGACTCTGAGGGATTATGCCAAGCTGGTGTTGGAAATGGGGGGTCGGGATCTCCTGAGGTGGCTCAAAGATGGCCGCATGCAAGTCCAACTGGAGGGCTGGCCAGTGGAATTTGCACCTTTGCAGGAGATCGTAGACACTTGCAGAGCTTATTCGCCGACACAAAGACCTTCTGCTTCGAACATCTTTGCTGCCTTCAAGTCGTTGGACCCTTGTGCTTCTGAAGTTACTGCCGGAGAGCTGGCTGTCCAATCAGGGACCATGACAATCTCAGTCTCGCCTGCATCATCATCTTCGTCATCTTCGTCGGCCTCTCCTCTTCCTCTTCCTGGATCTCAGATCTTGCCAGCATGTCGATCTGAAAGAGTGCAGGCACAGCCCCAGTTGCAGGTCGGACAGTTTGCCGTCATCACAGACTGCTCGCATCCTGGTAGTGGATGTGTTGTTGTGCTGCGACAATGGCATGTTGGACACAAGAAGTGGCTGGTGCAGGGCGGCCCTCGACAGAAGGCTTGGTTGCCCTCGTGGGCATTGCAGCCTGTGAGAAATCTTCGTCCACCGGGGTTTCGATTGCAGAGGTTTGGCCCACATCCCGCTCAACACCGCGTGTCATCAAATCCTACGCGAAAACGGCTTCTGGCAGATAGTTCGGCGGCGAACTCGGCCGGGCAATGCAAGATTGAGGAACTCTCAGACTCTCAGAGCTGTGATGATCAGCTAGAGACAATTGTGGAGGAACCTAGCGAGGACGAGGGTGATGAGTCGCAAGGACTCAGGTCTCAGGACGACGACGCTGTCGATGATGGATGCGATGCATCCTCTGAGCTCAGCCATGTGTCCACGCACTCCCACTTCAATGCAGCCAACGTCCCACTCGAGGATTGGTCTTCAGACAACGAATGCCATGACCAGAACCTCGCTTGCACTTTGGGGCTCGGGGTTACACCAATTCCTAGGTCGCTGGCACAGTGTTGACCCCAATAGCTGCAGTCGCGATTTGAAGGGTTTTCCGCAGCTGCAATTCACGAAGGCCAGAGCCAGTCTGCGGTTTTCATCTCCAGTATGGGAAGGCTGAAGGAGGCCCAGGGAGCCGATCATGCTGTTTCACTGCGATCACACGTCGTCCCCGGCTTCCACTTCGTGCAGGTCAGTATGGTGTTCACGTAGGCATCATCACAATATCAACGATGTTGGCTACTAGTAGTAGATATCGTCTTCAGCACCGTCATCACGAACGATTTTAGCCTCGTCATCAACACAGTCGTCATAATCATGGCATCAATATTCCCTCTTAGATCATTCTCAAAATCACTATCGTCCTGATCTTCACCGGCACCATCAGCATCGTCATGATCGTCACAGTCCTCATCATCATCATCAGCAGCAGCATCATCATCAGGATCATCATCGCTGTCATCACCACCAACAGAAACATCATGAACCACCAGTATATGAGTCCTCATTCCCTGGGCATGCAGTTCGCCGTGCGGTTTGTAGCAGCCTGCATCATCCAGTGCTTTCGTCACCATGAGCATCGCCAACATAGCCCATTTATCACCCCGCTTCCGGGCGTGCAGCTGATCTTGCAAGGTCATCTAGTCGTCATCAGCCTCCGCAACAGCATCATGGCTATCATGCGTCGTGTCATCATGGGCAGTTTTCGTCGAGCCGACAAGCTAGTCGTGTTTGGTGAGTCATCGCCCCTGTAGCTCACCCCTTGAAAAAGGGGGAGAACAAGAAAAGATACCGTTGGAGTCGTGAGTGTCTGTGCAGTCATCAACTCAAGGAAGACGCCGGAGAGCGGCCATCCTGGATGTGGAACCATGGACGCAGCGCATCATACTTCAGGCTTTCAGTATGACTTCAACTTTCCATATCGTCATGGCATAAAGCGTGGGGAAGTCTCCATGTTTGACGTCCGAGACGTTGCCTTGGCACAGCATTGTGAATTTCGCCATGGCGACCGCTTAGAGCGTGATGGACGCTACTTTACAGTAGTAGGAATCAAACTGAATGAGGAGGGCAGACCTCGAGTCTACACTCAAGCTGACGAAGATGCCGGAGCAGCTTTCCATGAGGGTGGTTTCTCATCATTTCGTAAAGTGGGCAGCTTGAAGGTGGCTGCAGTAGATGCAAGATCCACCTCCACATCTCAGCACGACTCATCAGAGCAGATGGACCGGAAACTCGCAAAGTTGATCCAGCAGGGCAAGTTGGACAGATCTGGTCGCAAGAAAGTTGCAGAGGTCAGGCAACTATTGAAGCAGGCTGGCCAAGGAAAGGACAACGGCAGCGAAGGTATGGCTCGCTCCGTCCTCGATTTGAAGCCCGATTTCCCCGTCAAGCTCCGTTCCAGCAACAGAGTGCCGAACTCGGTTCGTATGCCGGCAGACGGTGCATTAGGGATTAGGATATACGCCTATAGTACAGCTCGTACTTGGCCTTGCCGCCTGAGGTGGTGTTGTGCGATGTGCGGCCACACGTTTGCAGTCACTTCGGCTACTCTCATGGGGATTGGGTGCTTCGCGATTCCGAAAGTGGAGCCATGTGGCTCGTGGTGGTTGGCGTGCGCGCCAGGAACGGAAAGCCTGCCTTGTATTTGTGGCGTGATGGTGATTCAGGTGCAGGTATTCTGGATCCTTTGCCTGCTGACATGAAAGTGTTGTCTCGAATCCATCCGCAGGAGCTTCGAAATCGCTTGGGATCCAGCCCACCATCAGCATGCAGCTTTACCTTCAAGTTCATGGCTGGTGAGACTGCCCCAGTTGTTCGGAAGTTTGATACATCAGCTGAATCTTGCAATGCCTTCGGTTTCAAATTCGGCGATGTCGTGCAGGACAAGAGGGGGAAAGAGTACACCATTATTGGAGTAGGGCCACCGGCTGCAGGTCGCCGCTGGCATAAATTACGCCAGATTCGTTTGTGGGCCTATCAATTCGGCAGCAGCGGAGCACAACCACTCAAAGTCGATTGCAACATTCTTTTTATGAGACGGGGCACAGAACCAGTAGAGTCCGGCCCGCTTGGAGCTTTGGAGTGCACATTTCCATACCTCGTACGCACGCACACCAGTGTCACAAAGCGAGTCGTCAAGTTCGATGTCCGACCGGAAGTATGCTCCAAGCTCTCCAACGCGTCAGGCCTTCAGCACGGAGCCCAGATTCAGGATGAGCATGGGAGGAAATTCGCAGTCGTCGGCGCGGCTTACCATCGTGGTCGACCACAAGTTTGGTTTGAACGTGAAGGAAAGTTGGGAGCAACCATGTTTGACAAACCCCCAGACCTGCGCAACTTCGAGTTGGTGGGTCGAATCTCTTTGCAGCCATGCGGGGCTGATGTGCCAGTCATGCCTTTGCAGAGCACGTTGGATTGGGACGAGGCATCTGACAGCGATGACGACACAACAGCTGGAGAGGTTAAAGGACTCCTGGGGTTGCTGGGCTCAAGTGCCAGCCACACCCAACTCGTAAAGGCTCTAGAAAGACTGGCCAAACACAGGAAGCACAGAAGGAAAAGTCAACCTCTGGAGAAGTGCCTGGGTTCTGTCGACCTGAACAGGGAAGAAGACGGCATCAAGCGGCTTGAGCATGGGGGTATCAGAAAGGGTGATCGCGTCAGGGGCTTGACTTCTGGCGGGCCAACTGGTCGCCTAGGTATTGTCACCAACATCGATGGGAGTGTTTTTCGGATCGATTCACTCCCAGAGTCATCGCAGCAGGATGTGTTCACTTGGCATGCCAAGTTCGAAGAGATACAAAAGGATTCAGAAGCCGATCTTGTAAGGCCGGGTGCCTTGGTGAAGCTTCGGCAAGGGGTGCAACAACCCAGATGTGGATGGGGCGGTCTCACCCATGAGCTAGTTGTTGGGGTCGTTCAGAAGGTGGAGAAGTGCATCGCATCCGTGAACTTGGGCTACAGCAACAGATGGCGTGGCCCGTTGGATGAGTTTGAAGTGCTCAAGCCTTCAGACAGCTTGCAAGTGGGCTCCCACATTCGCCTCAAAAGCCCAGACAAAGTTCCTAGATATGGATGGGGAGGGCACAGAATGCGGCCGGCAATTGGTGTGATCGCTAAGATTGAGGAGGAAGAAATACAGGTGAACTTTCCCGACATGGACGAGTGGAAGTCGGAGGCTGAGTTCCGAAGCGGGACTTGTTCTGATGTGGGGCGGGGTCTTTTCAACCATCCGAGCAGCTCTGTAGTTGATTTCAGAAGGACCTCAGGACTTCTATCTATCCCTTTGATCGTTACATATCGTAACCGGCTCTTGAACTGAGGTGCAAAAGTGACGAGATTGAAGTGGATCCTGTAGCAAATCGGATCCGACCAGGAGAAACTGTGCAAGTGCAACCGCAGGTGTCGATCCCCAAGTTTGAGTGGGGCGGTGTCAATCATTCCTCAGTTGGGGTTGTGGAGTCCATCACCCATGATGGCATTGTAGTTGTGGACTTTCCAAGCTGTTGCTGCTGGCATGGTCTTCTTGCAGAGCTTGAGATCGCACAAGCAGTGGCGAAACCATTGACCAGAAAGCGGGTGGCCCTCGTTATTGGAAATCACACTTATAGAGACAAAGAGGCATACCCTTTCCTGAAAGGCGTCAGGAACGATGCCGAGGAGACCAAGAAGAAGTTGCGCTTGCTCGGATTCGACTTTGTGCAGCCTGTGCAGAACATGTGCCTCAGTGAGCTGGAAGTTTTCATGCGACAGCTTGGGCATGAGGTTGTGAATGGAAGCATCGTTGTCATCTACTTCGCGGGTCATGGTGAAGAGGATGATCAGGGTGTGGTTCTTGTTGCACATGATTCAGACAGCAAGCAGCGCAGCACGAAAATCGATGCAAACCTCATCTTCACTGCCATCGCCGGCTGGTCTGCGAAGGATTTGTTTGTCTGCTTCATACTAGACTGCTGCCGCTTGAAGTCAGATGATTATGGTTCTTCTAGCAGAATCACGACGCGGGCTCCTGTCGTTCAAGAGATCGCGCGCAACCAATTCTACTGGGTCTTTTCTTGCCAGAAGTTCAAGTCGGCTTACGAAAAGGAGCATGGAGAATTTAGCAAGTGTTTCTTGCAGCATGTTGGCGAAGAGCTTCCTGTGCCGCAGCTCTTCGAAAAGGTGACTAAGAAACTTGGTAGCCGACAGCGACCCCAAATCCTGCTCGAGGCGCATGAAGCCTCGCAAATAAAGCTTTCGTCAGGGGAAAACATCTACCAGGCTTCTCCTGTTGCACAGGCAAGCTGGTCAGGATCGTCAGGTGGCTCTGATGAGTCAGAGCACCACATGGACAAGGTGAAGCGATTGAAGGCATCAGTCAAAGAAGGCGATCAACGCGCAGTGATCGACCAATTGCAAGACGCTCAAGAGTTTCTGGGGAGCAGGTTGTCTTGTGCTCTGGAAAATGCGATGGTTCAGGGTCACGTCTCCGCCGACTACGAAGAGGGCCTTAGCAAATGGGAGGTGCATATGTTCAGGTTCATTTTTGAGCCCGATGATGACTCTGCGAATGCTTCGTCGTCGCATCAGCCTCGGGGTGCTGCGAAGCATTGCGATGCTTTGCGCAGCATCCCAGATTGTGTGTTGCAGTTGGCGAAGCTAATGCAGACTCTTTCCTCCGGAAGTTTAGACAGGGCACAGGCGCAGGAGAAGATCCAGCTCATTTTTGAGGACATGGACGAGAAGCTGAGCCCAAGGTTTGTTCGTGCTGTTAAAGCATTCCTCAGCAAGTGCCCGATCTTGAAGCGAAGGCACTCGCAGCAATGCCCAGTCCTGAAAGTTGTTCCCACTGATGCTGGTTCTTCACCAAGAGCATCGGATCGGGCCTTCAGCATGGAGTGCCGGGTGGGCAGTGCGCTGGTTGCTGATTTGTTTGATGATGGCTACTGTGCAAACCTTGCCTTCATCCTAAAACTCGTCGAAGAGAGAAGCCAATCAGCTTCTCAACAGGTTGCCCACGCGAAGTCAGTTTGGCAGGACCCAGCTTTAGCCTTGAGAGACGGCTTCGTTTCGTTATTGGTTAACACCTTCGAGTGCAAATGTCAAGGCATCGAAGGCATCGCAGGCACTGAGCAATTGCGTGCATTGACTTCTGAAGAAAAGCACGTCGTGCAGACAATTCTGCGCAACAGCAGAAAGAGCAAGAAAGCTTTGCTTGAGTTCATTCCGATTCCGACATGTGTTCATGGGATGATGGCGTTGCTGATGGATCCTTTGTTGGACTGTCGCCAGCAGCTCGAAGGCCGGTTTTCTTGAATGTTCCTGCAAGCCGTTGCCTCTGTCCATAAAGAACGGCTCTGGCATAAAAGCAATGCTTAGAACTACAAGGCGACTTCATGCCAGTTCACACTCAAACACATCATGCAGGTGGAGGTCGAGTCGCAGACCGCTTGGTAAGCCTTGCGCTCGAATGCCAGCAGTGTGGCTGGAACTTGCCGCTGGAGATGATCATCAGCGGTTGCACGGACGAGGATTTGCCCAATGAGTTGTTTGCTGTCAAGCAGTGACATGTGTAGCCAGCACTGAAGAAGTCAGGACTTGTTGAATGGAGTTAATGTCGGTCCGTACGCGTCGATAGAGACAACCCATGCTGGCAGGATGTACTCATGCAAAACTTGGACCAGAACGAGAGTTACCTGGTTTCACTCATATTGCAGATACTCCATACTAATTCACAGTCTAATTAAACTGGCTCGGCACGTGAGTGCCCTGCCATCGTAGCAGTGATGCTCGTATCGCAACACAAGGCGCTATGGAAGTTGCTGTTAGTTCTCGCAATCGGCAACTCGGATAAGGAGAACCGGGATGGCTCCAACGAACTAAAATTTGATGGGTGCAGATACCGATACTAGAAGAGAGAAAAATAAGATTCGGAATTGACCCAAATAGGGAAAACAATTCAATAATTATTGATCTTAGAATTTTCACATCAAGGTAGGAATACCTTTATCATGAATCTATAATAAGAATATATTTACCGTCAGCATTCGCACCGATCAAGATATAGTATTGCATATAGTGTATATATAAATAATATTCTGTATTTTGTCAATTATATACAAGGTTTTGCCTTCGTGATTCCGTGCGTACCCCTTGCCCCCATCCTTTCTCGCGGTTCTTCGTGAAAGCCTCTTGCATGGTTGTCTCGCGTGACTAAAATCCTGGAAATTTTTCTTTCTCTCCCGGTACGAAAATCCCGAAGATTTGGTAGCTTTAGGAAATGTCGCGGGATTAAAATCTTCCGAATTTTGAAAGCTTTAGGGGGACATTCTCGCGATAGTATAATTCTACAGGTTTTTGGCGGAGGCTCTAGTGTTGTGTTTGTTGAATGAAACGAAATATTAGTCGCATGTTAGGGTTCGTGTCTGGGTCAGTGTCCGGGTTCGTGTTTGGTTAGTGCCTGGGTTCGTGTCGGGTTCGTTATTTGGTGTGCGTTTGGTTCGTGTCCGTTACGTGTTTGGTTCGAATCGTGTTTGGGTGCGCGTCTGGGTTCGTATGTTGGGAAACGTGTTTGAATTCGTATTTAGATTCATTATTGGATTCGTGGTCACGAAAGCTAGTCTTTCGTTTCTATCTACGATAGTAGTGGCACTGGTATCTATCAAAAATCTAAATCGAAGCTGATATTAAGAAGAACTTCTCCTTCTCCCCGCCTTCCTACCTGACTCATTAGGATAATACTCCCCTACCCATTTATTTCTCGTCTTTATTCCCATGCACGCTCGAAATATCGACTATATCGGTGCGAAAGGCACTTGGAGTGTAAGATATGTTGTAAACATCAATAAAACGGCATATCGGTCTTCGTATATTTACGTCACCGTCGGAGCAAACAGCAGCAACAACAATAACAACACCGAAAATAACAACAACAACATCAACTATAGTATCATCAACAACCGATAATAACGTTGTTGATATTGGAGAGAGGTAGAGAGGGAGAGAGAGAACTAGAGAGAGAGAATGAGGGAAGGAAGGAGGGAGAGAGGTTTAAAAATTAGAGACCCAGGCTGCTGCCATTGGTGAGTTTGAGCCCTAGTCTTCACGGCGGGTTGGGGGTACTAAGAGAAAATAAAGATAATAAAGAGAGAATAGAAAATAAGAAAGAATAGAAATTAAGAAAGAATACAGCGAGGGATATATAAAAAAGAAAGATTCGAGAGGAGAGAAGAGAATATGAAAAGAGAGACGGGAGAATAGAGCAAATCTAGAAAATAGGGAAAAGAGAAAAAAATAAAAAGGAGGAGACCGAGAAAAGAGATATACTTATTGAATAGATTTCATAAATTCAATTATAAGGGATAGGGGTAGGATAGGGCAAGGGGAGAGCGCGTATAGATAACGGAGGGTGGGGATGGGGCAGATTAAAGAGGGAGAGAATGAATAGATCTTATAAATTCAAATTCTGCGTTCAACCCATAGATCTCGTAGATTCCGAAAATTCCCCCCGTAGGCCAGAAAGAGATATAGATGAATATGATATATCAAAGAACAATAGCATCAATATTGATAATATCAATTATAATGACAACAAAGGAATATCGCCAGAAATAATGACTGACTGATAACGATGGCAATATTAGTGACGAAAAATACCTAAAATTAATAATTAATCCTAATTTCTATATATCATAATCATTCTTTCTTTCTTCTCTGGCTCAACCTGATTTCTAGATCCCACAAACGTATCTTGGTGCCTAATAAAACGTATTCGCCAAGTCAATTGTCGTTCCCCCGGCCTTGTCCCACAAATAATTCTATATTTGGTATATCGTCGATTTCATATTTCGATTTATTAATATTTCATAATTGATATAGATAAAATATAGGAATATATTTTAATTAAAATAATATTTAGATAGTTAAATTAATAGATTATTAGAATAATTATTATGATATTAGTTTCGATATCTCTAGGAAAATCGTATCGAAATAATTTTCTTTAATAAATAAGAGATTTAGAGATATTTTATTAAAAGATTCGGTTTTCTATAATTCATGAAAGCTAGGTATATAAAATCTTTTATTTCTATCTGCGATAGTAGTAGAATCGGGATCCGTCAAAAATCTGGTTCAAAATTAGATATATTAGAAGTATCCCCCCGACCCCGCTCCCCGCGCTCCCCGCTCCTGACTATATCAGGAAAATACCCCC